>CM077346.1:55937682-55997682 GCA_039655645.1 Ammopiptanthus mongolicus | reverse complement strand
TCAAAAAATACTATGACGGCTCCCTTGCTTTATTATTTCGTCTGTAAAAAATAAAATAAAGAATAAATTTTTTTATGATTCTTACTTGTAACATCCCGATTTTTCATGCTTTCTATGGACAATAAACTCAATTAATGAGTTTATATTTTTGTCTGTGTTTTAGAAAATGATTTTGGGAAAACTAAAATCATATTCATGCTCCATACGATCGTAGGAAGCTATGGTTAAATTTTTGGCCGAAAACTCAAACCGAGCCCGATCTACGTTTTCACGGATAGTAGTGTTTTACTATTATAAAGACCTAATTTTGACTAACGGACGAGACCATTAGTCTTAGAATTCAATTACCTATAAATTTGCTAAAATCAGTCCTGACGTTAAAAAGCGAAAATAATATAAAATATTCGGACGAATACTCAAACTGGGAGACGATTGGAGCTGTAGAAGGATTTAACGGGACCCTTGAACAGATAATCTTGATGTCACATCAGGTCGAGTCACCTAGGGACTCGTGCCAGTGTCATGTTGACTTTCAAAATATCTGGACGCGAAAAGACCAAAATGCCCTGGTCTTTTAACAAAATTGCCAAAATGTCCTTATGGTAATTACAAGTTTACCCTTGAGGAAAAAAAATATCTCACTTCACTCTCATCCCCTTAGGCCATTCGGCCATTTCATTTCTTTCTCCCTTCCCACTTTTCTCTTCATTTCCTCTTATTTCTTCATAGAGTTCTTCAACTTGGAGACTTGAAACTTTGTGATTTTTGGTGAAATCAAGTGCTTTTCTCTTAAGGAATTGCATCTAGGAGGTAAAGACTCTCCTCTAGCTCTCTCAATCTCTCTTTTCATCTCTTAAAGTTCTTGATTCATGGAGATTAGGATTTTGATCCATAAACTTCAAAAATCCATGAAAAATTGTAGAAAAATCCTTTTAATACCAAACCAATTTCTTAGATCTAGTTTCATGGTATTCTTCCATAATCCAAGAGTTGGAAGCCAAAGGATCTCTCTAGCTCCCATGGTGAATAAGGGCCGAAACCTACCCCTTGGTGGGTGAGTAGGATTTTGTTGGATTTTGATGTTTTAAGCTTGTATCTAGGTTTATCTCACTTAGTTAGGGTAGTATCCAAGAGATGGGAAATTTTGAAGCTCCCTAGCTATTTTTAGTGGCACAAGGCCGAACCCTAGAGGTAGAAGATTAGGGAGAATTTTTGTGTTTTGTGTTAATGCATTGCTTGATTGTATGTGTGTAGTCATTATCGAATAATCGGGTGAGAGATCGGGCGAAGTTCGAATCGATCGAAGATTTACCGCTACACTTGGAACTCCAAAAGGTAAGGGGACAAACCTGAGGAATTCCAATTCCGACAGCAATGTGCTGTAATTGTGTGTTTGAGTTATAATTATTTATCTGTGTTTGGTTGCTTGTGGAATGATTTCATTTATCTGCTGATGATTATTGCATTAAAGGACCTGACACCGGTTAGGATCCGATATCGTGTAATATAAAAGCTTCAAAAAGCTTGAGACATGGAATAAAGAAAATAATAGTATTAAAAGTTTTCAAGGAACTTTGGGAAAAGAAAAGAAATAATTTGGCTTTGTGAATAAATAAAAATAAACATCGCGTTATTAAGGATAAATTGACTCAAAGGGGTAAAATGGAGAAAATTTGGTTTTTATGGAGAAAAATAAGGTTTCGAAGTGAAATGTGTTTTTTTTTTGGAGACTTTAATAGTTTTTCAAATATAAAAGGGAATCTTTTGAGCAAAAGTGTTTTTTTTTTTTTTTTTTTTTTGGAAACTTGGTTTTCAAAATATTGGGTTTCATCCAACAGAAATAGTTTTGTCTTATGAACCGTATTTTAAAGTATTGTGTTTTACCGAAATACAACAAAAGAGAAAATGGTGGTCTTTAGACCAAGTTTTGTTTTTATGGAAAACCGATCCCGAAGGCTTTATGTAAGCTTCGGAGATTTGGGTTTTTGGTCTTTGAGTTTTTGAAAGAGAAATGTGGTTTTTGGTTTGGAACCTAGAAATCGAGACGTCGGAATTCTAGGGTTCTATAGAACACGTGGATCAAGGATCCGTGTTAGTGTGTTGGTCCTGTAAGCTTGTGGACAGTCTTTGTGGTCCTGTAAGCTTTGGACATTTTTATGCTTTTGAATCCAAATCCGATACTGGTGCATCGGTTAGGGATGTTTAGGTTTGAGCTATCTTAGACTGAGTGTCCTGTTTTTTTTTTTTAATAAAAATATTGTAAAGGCTTAAAGAGTCTAAGACATTATGGTGGTTGAAAGCGTTGATGCTTCAACAAGGAAATATTGATACGACAAAGATAAACTGACGAAAAAAAAATAGTTCTCTCATGCATTCATGTTTTTGGCAGACGTGCCATGAAATGAGGGGACCTTGATGGCAAGGAAACCTGGGGATGACTTGTGTCATCATGTAACATTGTGCATGATGGACCATGATGTCATATGTGTTGTGTGTTCGTATTGTGCCCTGAGTGTACAATATAGTATGACGGGTGTGCACCCATCTGCTATTTCCTAGGAGTCAAGTGCTTATGTTTTTACCAATTTTGATGTTAGTCATTGTTGCCTGCGGGTCAATGATTGTGGAGCCTGATCAGCTCGTTTTGAATGGTAATGGGATTTCCAGAAATTAAGAACTGAACGTTAGTTGATATATGTGGAAGTGCTCATGCATACGTTTTGAAAATAACGTTGACTGTTGGGCATGAGGCCCTTGTGTTTTTACTGTTAGTACTCTGATATATTGTACTATATTATGCGTGATGATATTTTGTGAGATATGCTTATATGAATCTGTTGTCTGTGTTTGGGCATGTAGTTATCGTTTTTGGATTCATATATTGGTTTCTTACCCTTGCTATTTCTCCTGGACTGTTCTGTTTCCTATTGGATGTATATATATATATATATATATATATATATATATATATATATATATATAAATATGTACAGATGGACATGGGGAGCGAGGGATTGGCTCACTCGGGAGTCCGCTCCCTCACCTTTGAGCACAGAGAGGACCCATGGGCGTGGGTCATCCACCCGGGTGCCAACACTGCGGCCTATACTGGACCCGTTTGCACCCTGCGCGGGAATACGGAGGTGGGACCTCAGGAGCGGGTACACACCATGGAGACCATCCAAGTCCCACTGCCACCGATCTGGATGATCTCACAGCATCTAGTGGACTAGCGAGATCTACAGCATGATATCCCCGTAGCTCAGCCCCTGCAGCAGCAGTCACCTTACACCCCTTCCCCTCTGTTCATTTTGGTGCCCGTGGGGCTGGGGGAGGAGCATGAGTAGGATCCCGAGGAGGAGGAACTTCTGGAGACACCTGATCCTTTGGAAAATGGGGATGCTCCGGTCGGAGGAGCCGGAGGTATAGGGATGATCAATGGGAATGTAGTTTCCCCCGATCACCCTTCTGATGGGAACGTTAGACCCTTCTTTGGGGAACTGTCCAACGGGTTCCACTAGTCTCTGACCAGCATAGGATGTAGACTTTCTTTTGAGGTACCGATTTTTGGGTAGTCTGTTATCGGCTACTGATGGCCATGAGTTTTAGTGATATGGTTTCCAGACTATCGTTACCTAGTTTTTATAGTTTTAGTATTTTACTTCTACTAGTTTTCTTTTGAAGGGACATGTTGTCCACTGTTCTTTTGTATATCCTAACTGATGATGCATATATATATATATATATATATATATATATATATATATATATACGAGTTACTGAGAAAAAAAAAATTTTATCACGATTTTCAGGACTTAATGAGATATATTTAAATAAACTGTTTTTCCGAAAGTGAACTAGCAAGTTTTATTTAGCGTTTTGTATGTGTTTTGGGTTACTAATGTGATGCTGGATTAAGGGTGTCACATTACTTAATGAGTTTTGTTTCTTATTCGCCGATTTTATCTCTTTTTGTAAAGGGTTCCGTTAATAAAAAAGTGAACATATAAACAGAATTATCTATTATTGATTTTTCTGAATCTTCGCGCTTTCAATATTGCCAAGTAAAAAGTAAAAATGGGCCAATAACCAAATTCCTAAGTGAAAAATAAACTTTTTTTTTTTACAATTATACAAAAAAATTTATCTATAGAATGACGATAAATAATTACACCACAACTATAAACAGTCGTTTGTTTATTTTGATATGAATCATCATCAATCATAAAAACAATTTATATGATATGACCAATAAAATAATAATTCTTATTTTTCGATTCATCCCTAGAGTTGAATACCTCATTCAAGAATTATTTTTGATCCAATCAGGAGGAATCAATAGAAAAGGCAAATCCCTTATGATACACCATATCTCTTTTTGTAAAGGGTTCCGTTAATAAAAAAGTGAACATATAAACAGAATTATCTATTATTGATTTTTCTGAATCTTCGCGCTTTCAATATTGCCAAGTAAAAAGTAAAAATGGGCCAATAACCAAATTCCTAAGTGAAAAATAAACTTTTTTTTTTTTTACAATTATACAAAAAAATTTATCTTTAGAATGACGATAAATAATTACACCACAACAACTATAAACAGTCGTTTGTTTATTTTGATATGAATCATCATCAATCATAAAAACAATTTATATGATATGACCAATAAAATAATAATTCTTATTTTTCGATTCATCCCTAGAGTTGAATACCTCATTCAAGAATTATTTTTGATCCAATCCGGAGGAATCAATAGAAAAGGCAAATCCCTTATGATACACCATATCCAGCTCGGTTATTGATAAAGTGAATAGATCTGGCATTTCTTGAAATCTCTCTTCTGATTCAAAATCGTGGTGTAATGTGTATCCCCCCATGTTCCGGTCATGGAATAGATGAAATAAACCAAAAAATGGATTTTTGTTCAAGATGAAATCTTATTGGAGCTGTCCAGTTCATCATTCGGAACCATATCATATACCGGATCTGATGAAATAGGATGAATTGAGACGGTATTTTGTAAATACATAATTATCTTGAATATATTAACTATTTCTTTATTTTCTAATTGCCTAGAAAGAACAAAAGAAACATCTTGTTCTTTCTTCAACAATTTCTGATCTCTAGTGGACCTCTCATTGGGATTCGAACCCAGATGAAGTTCTGACCATCTGTCAGACGAAAAAGAACGATTAGCTCTTCTTGTAGGATTCCCAAGAAATTCTTCGATTTCTTCCGGAAGCAGATGAATAATCATCTGCTTCTCACGTTCCATGAATAGTCGGCACATTGAGGAATATCCAGAAAGGCATTTAGGGAATCGCTCTGATCCGATCTCTGTTTCTGTTCATTCTGATTCGAGCTCTGTTTCTGTTCATTCTGATTCGATCTCTGTTCGTTCCGTTTGAAGAAAGGAAGGATCCCAACAAAGAATCAATCTTTCTTTTAGTTGTTGAATCTCTCTTTGATTGATCAATGTGTGATATTCCGAATCCTCATTCCTCATGGAATTGAAATGATCCCTGGATTGATCAGAAGATCCTTTCAATTGGCTAGAATCCGTTACTTGAATGAAACTAGATCTCATGGAGTCATATTTAATATTTGATGATACATTCTGTACCTTGCTAAAAAACTGATCCTTGTTTACCAACCACACATTGTGTAGCCAAATCCAATTCTCTCTCGATATGTTCCTCAAAAAATCTGATTCGTGCAGATTCTTCCCCCAACTAACGAAGAGATCTTGGCAAAATTGCTACATATGAAATTGAGTACAATTTTGCAAAGAAATAGCCCGCTTGTTACTCAAGAAGAGATGGGAAACATGCTCAATATCATTTGATTGAATAGTTGACCCAGCCCCTTGTTGTTTGAAGAAAAAAATCTCCACTTCAATTGGTATTTTTTCACGAAAAGCACACATGAGATAATGAATCCAGTCTTTCACTAAGATTTCGAATAGCTATCCCGAATTCAAGTTGATTATGTTTCAGCCTTTATCTCTGAATTGGAACCAAGTCAGTGGACGAAGCTTTACTGGACGAAGGTTGGATTCTTTCTATATGTAAGAGGAACTCAACCAATTTAAACGCAGTAACGTTTGGACGCTGGTTCCTCTGCCAAAAGATAAGTCTGCCATTGGCACAAAGTGGGTTTATAGAAACAAGTTGGACGAAGATGGCGAAGTCGTAAGGAACAAAGCAAGGTTAGTTGCTAGAGGCTACTCACAAGAGGAAGGTATTGGTTATACTGAAGCCTTTGCTCCTGTAGCTAGATTAGAAGCTATACGCATTTTACTTTCATATGCTGTACATCATAACATCAAGCTTTATCAAATGGATGTAAAAAGTGCTTTTGTAAACGGTTTGATTAATGAAGAAGTCTATGTTGTACAACCACCAAGTTTTGAAGATCAAGACCATCCTGAGCATGTATACAAGCTTAAGAAAGCTTTATACGGACTCAAACAAGCTCCCAGAGCTTGGTATGAGAGACTCAGTACTTTCCTAATGAAGAATGGCTTCTCAAGAGGAAAAGTGGATACAACTCTTTTAGAAAATCTAACAAAAAGGATTTTATTGTTTCTCAAATCTATGTTGATGATATAATATTTGGTGCAACTGATGAATCTCTTTGCCAAGAATTTTTTAAACTCATACACAGAGAATTTGAAATGAGCATGATGGGAGAACTTAAATTCTTCCTCGGACTGCAAGTCAAATAAACACCGGACAGAGTGTACAATCATCAGACGAAGTACACAAAGGAGCTTCTAAAAGGCTTCAAAATGGATGATTGTAAACCAATGAATACACTAATGAATCCAACTTTCATCCTAAACAAAGATGATAAGACAAAAAGGTTGACCAAAAGGTATACAGAGGTATGATTGGATCCCTCTTATATCTAACTATGTCCATACCTGATATCATGTCTAGTGTTTGCCTCTATGCTCGCTTTCAATATGATCCAAGAGGGTCTCATCTCTCAGCAGTTAAACGAATCTTTAGATACCTTAAAGGTTCTACTAATTTGGGTTTGTTGTATAAGAAATATGATGAGTACATGTTAGTTGGATTCTGTGATGATGACTATGCTAGAGACATAATGGAAAGAAAAAGCATCATTGGAGGTTGCCACTTCATTAGAGCTAATTTAGTCTCATGGTCAAGCAAAAGGCAAAGTACTATTGCCTTATCAACTGCTGAAGCTGAGTACACTGTTGCTGCAAGCTGCTGCTCACAACTTCTATGGATCAAGCATCAGTTGGAAGACTACAATATATTTGTGAGTAACATTCCAATAATGTGTGATAATACTGTTGCTATTATTCTATCAAAGAATCCTATTCTACATTCAAGAGCAAAGCAAATAGAAATTAAGCATCACTTTATTAGAGATTATGTGCAAAAAGGTGTTATAGATATCATGATCATTGATATTGATCATCAATGGGTAGATATCTTCACCAAACCTTTAACAGAAGATAGATTTGCATTTATAAGAAAGCATTTGAACATGCATTTTATAGACTGAACATGAGTCCAATGCATGCGTCCAATACTTGTTAGGGTCCAATGTATGTGACTCCAATATCTGTGTTCTATATGTGTTGGCCGTGGCAACCAATACCCAAGAGGGGGATGAATTGAGTTTTACAATAAAAACGAAAACTTTTTGAACAAACAAAAACTCTTTTATAAATAAAGCAGAATTTGCAACGGAAAACAATTTGTTTAAATACAATATAAAGAGATAAGGTAAGAATAGTAGGACACAAGCATTTTATTCTGGTTCAGCCACGCACCGCCGGTGGCCTAGTCCAGTCCCCACTCCACCTGTGGGATTTTGTTCCACTATAAAGACAAGCTTAACTGGTGCTTGCAACCGTTGTAGAAAACCAAGCTTAACAGGTGCTTGTAACCTTCACAATAACAGAGCACTCCTCACAGACCAGGGATATCACCCCCCAATGAAAGACCCTCAACCAAGTTTAACAGGTGCTGGTAACCTTCTGAGCACTCCTCACAGACCAGGGATATAACCTCCCTAGTGACAGAGCCTCAACCAAGCTTAACAGGTGCCGGCAACCTTAGAGCCTCAAGAATGGTTTGAGTCGTTTGACTCTTGTCGATATAATGCACTCACAATAGCGCGGATAAACAACTTGAAGATCACAGCACAACTATATGCAACAAATACACTCAAGAACTTATGATAATCAAAGTATAACAATGGCTCAAGTGTTTTTCAAAATAGAAGAGAAAAGAGTTGAAAATGTAACACCTCGTTTTTTTTCAAGCTTTCTAATAAGAATTAAACAGTGTTTATGTGTTTATATTTTATTGAAGGGTCTAGAGATTGAAATAAAATAATCTGAGATCATAATCACGCTCTACCCTATCGTAGGGAGTTATGGTTAAATTTTGGGTCGAAAACGCAGACTAAGCCCGGTCTACAGTTTTCACTGATAGTAGTGTTTTACTACTATAAAGACCTAATTTTGACTCATGAACGAGACATTAAGTCTTAGAATTTAATTCCCTACAATTTTGCTAAAATTGATTCTTGACGTTAAAACGTGAAAATAATATAAACTATTCGGGTGAAAACTCGAACCGGTAGACGATTGGAGCTGTAGATGGATTTAACGGGACCCGCTAACTATTGATCTTGAAGTCACATCAAGTCAAGTCACCTAGGGACTCGTGCTAGTGTCATGATGGTTTTTTAAAATATATGGACGCGAATTGACCAAAATGCCCTTAGTCTTTTAATGAAATTACCAAATTGTCCTATGGTAAATTACTAAGTCATCCTTAATGAGAAAATATCTTTGGACTGACCCTCACCTATTGGCCATTCGGCCATCACTCTTTCTTTTCTTCCTTCCCACTTGTTCTTCATTTCCTCCATAGTTCTTCAACTTTTCTCTCCATTTGATCTTGAAAACTTGAAGATTTTGGTGAAATCAAGTTGCTTTTCTCTTAAGACTTAGCAACAAGGTGGTATAACTCTCTCCTAGCTCTCCTAATCTCTCTATTCTTCTCTTAGATTTCTTGATTAATGGAGGTTAGGGTTTTGAATCATAAACTTCAAAAATCCATGAAAAATTGTAGAAAAATCCTTTTAATGTCAAACCAATTTTCTTGCACCAAATTCATGATCCTCTATCATAATCCAAGAGTTGGAAACCAAAGGAGCTCTCTAGCTCCAATGGGTGGTGAAGGCCGAACCTACCCCTTTTGGGTGAGTAGAGTTTTGGTTGGATTTTGATATTCTAAGCTTGCATCTAACCTTGTCACACCTAGTTAGTGTGTAATCCAAGAGATGGGAATTTTTGAAGCTCCCTAGCTATTTTTACTAGCACAAGGCCGAACCTAGGAGGAAGGAGATAGGAGAAATTTTTGTGTTTTAATATTGATACATTGATTGATTGTATGCGTGTAGTGATTGTCGGGTAATCGGGCGAGCGATTAGATGATTTTCGGATCAACCGGGAGATTTACTGCTATTCGGGAACTCCAAGAGGTACGGAGAGAACCTGAGGAATTCCAATTCCGACAGCTGTATGCTGTATTTGTGTGTATGGATTGTAATAATTTATTTGTGTTTGATTGTTGGGGAGTGTTTTGAATTTACCTGCTCATAATTGCTTATGCCTGAAATTACCTGTTTATGCCTAATTTATTGTATGGCATTGAGTTATGATGTTTGGATGCATATTATGCCAATGGTGGTAATTATTGTGTTAAAGGACCCAACATCGGTTAGGATCCAAAATTGTGTAATGTTAAAAGCTTCAATAAGCTTGGAATGTTGGATAAGAAAATAAAAGGATTAAATTTTCAAAGGTTTTTGGAAATAAAAAGGAAACAAATGGTTTTTGAGCAATAAGAAGAATAAAATCTTACTTTATAAAAAGGTGAGTTGACATAAAGAGAAAAAGGAGAAGAGAATGCTCTAATTGAGAAAAGCAAGGTTTTGCAGTAAAAAGTATGTTTTGAAAACATCGATCGTTTTCAAAGTAATAAACTAATTTGGTTCAAGCAAAAGTGCCTTTAGAAAGGTTGTTTCAAAAATAAATTGTTTTATCCAAGAAAAAGGGTTTTTACGAACCGTATTTCAAAGTTTGTGTTTTACCGAAAAACTACGAAAGAGAAAAAGGTGGTCTTTAGACCAAGTTTTGTTTTATGGAAAACCGATCCCGAAGGCTTTGTGTAAGCTTCGGAGATTTGGGTTTTGGTTTTTGAGTTTCAAAAGAGAAAATGTGGTTTTTGGTATGAACCTAGAAACCGAGATGTCGCGGTTCTAGGGCTCTGCAGAACACGTGGATCAAGGATCCGTGTTAGTGTGTTGGTCCTGTAAAGCTTGTGGACATTCTTTGTGGTCCTGTAGGCTTGCGGACGTTTTTATGCTTTTGAATCCAAAATCCGACACTGGTGCATCGGTTAGGGATTTTTGGGTTCGAGCTGTTTTGGACTGAGTGTCTTGTTTTGAGAAAAATGTTGTAAAGGCTTAAAGAGTTTAAGACATTATGGGGGTTGATAGCGTTGATGCTTCAACGAGGAAACAATGATGCGACAAAGATAAACAGACGAGAACAAATGTTTTCTCATGCATATATGTTTTTGGCAGACGTGTCGTGAAATGAGGGGACCTTGATGGAAAGGAAGCCTGGGATGACTTATGTCATTGTGTAACATTGTGCCTTGATGGACAATGGTGTCATACGTGCTGTATGTTCATATTGTGCCTTGAATTGGACAATATAGTCTGGCAAGATTACGTTGTAAGTACCTCTGATTTGCGCGCTCATGTGAGATCTCATGGGATTCATGTACTTACGTGTAGCATGTTTGTGCTAGTCATTGTTGCCTGAGGGCCAATGAATTTTGAGCCTGATCAGCTTGTTGAAAGGTGATGGGATCTCCGGAATGAAGAACTGAACGTTAGATAATATATGTGGAAGTGCTAATGCATACGTTTTGAAAATAATGTTGACAGTGGGGCACGAGGCCTTGTGTGTTGCTTATAGTATTGTGATATACTATGATGTATCTGCGATATTGATGATTATGTGAGACATGCCTATACGAACCAGTTGTTTGTGTTTGAGTATATAGTTGTCATTTTTGGATTCATATATTGGTTTCTCACCCTACTATATTTTCTGGACTGTTATGTTTCTGGTTGGATATATATTTATATATGTACAGATGGATTCGGGGAGTAAAGGGTTGGCTCACTCGGGCGCCTGTAGCGCAGCGTACACCGGACCAGTTTGCATCCTGCGAGGGAATACTGAGGTGGGACCTCAGGAGAGAGTACATACGGTGAAAACCATCCAGATCCCTTTGCCACCAGTCTGGATATTACTGCAATACCTAGTTGAGCATGGGTCATTGCAACATGAGATCCCGACAGCTCAAACCCTTCAGCAGCAGCCGCCCTTGACTCCTCCCACTCCGCTTGTCTTGGTGCCAGTGGGGCCGTAGGAGGAGCATGAGGAGGATCCCAAGGAGGAGGAACCTCAGGATACACCTGAGTATCATCCTCTAGAGAATGGGGATGGTCCGGTTGGAGAAGTCGGAGGTGCGGGGATGATCGATGGGGATGTAGATTCCCCTGATCTCTCTTCTGATGGGAACGTTGAGCCCTCCTTTGGGGGATTGTCCAACGGATTCCACTAGACAGTGACCAGCGTAGGTACTAGACGTTCTTTTGGGGTAGCGATTTTTGGGTAGTTTGTTGTCGGCTACTGATGGCCATGAGTTTTAGTGATATGGTTCCAGACTATCGCTACGCAATTTTTAGAGTTGTTAATAGTTTACTTTACTGCTAGTTTTTTCAAAGGGACATGTTGTCCACTGTTCTTCTGTATATAACTAGATGTAGATGCATATATATATATATATATATATATATATATATATATATATATATATATATATATATATATATATATATATATTAAAGAAAAATGTTTTCCGAAAGTAAACCAGCAAGATTTTATGTCGCGTTCTGTGTGTCTTGGGTAATAAATGTGATGCCGATTTGAGGGTGTCACACAAAATATTGGTTTAAAGTGTTAGCGCGTTCTCTTTCTCTCTCCCCCAACTTCTCAAAGGCCCTTAAGATATTTATAAGTTTTTGCAATATTGCCGTTAGGAATTTTTAAAAGGAAGTTTTATTAATAAAAACAAATTCCTTTTTTGATAAATTAATTTGAATAACTAGCCGTTGGAGCCATAAATGTAGTAGATAAAGAAATAAAATTTTCTCATTTAAGCGCGTCATAATCGATTATGGCTTTTCTGCAATAACTGAAATTTTCAATAAAACTTGTATAATCGATTATCCTAATTGATTAAGGCTTCTCTGTAAAAATCACCCATTTTCGTAAATGGTCATAATTGATTATCCTAATCGATTATTGTTCGCAAAAACATTTTTGATAAAAACAGCTTTAAAACAATTTTGAAAAAGTTCTTTTTAGAAAATGAGCCATTATTATCTTCTCATACCTTACATCAATTCTAAGACTCATCTATATGACTATCTTTGAAGCCCATAACTCTTGGTCTTGAATTCTTTGATCTTCTTTAGATTCTTCCAGGAAATATCTTTAACAATTTTGCTCTTCAAGCTCTTTGACATTTCTTCTATCAATCTTGGTGATTTTGATTGATCTTGAATATTTGCTCTTTACTCCAATTGGCTTTATTGCTTTGCTTTCACCTGAACTTTTCTATGGTAATTCTCATGGAACATATTAGTTCAAGATATAGTATATTGCTCATTTAAATTCATGCATAAAGCCATATAACATATAAAGACATATTTTAAGATAATATCCCATTAATATTTCTTATGTCTTTAAATGTGATCAAATAATATCTGTAATATATTTCTCATTTATGCTCAATTGATCATCACATTTCTGCATAATTAATTTTCCATAGGCATATATGATAATATCAAATTTAATTTCTATGCCATTCAATCAAATACATATATCAAGTATTTGTCACATGTGTATATACTAATAAATCATAAATCATATCAAATACGTAACACATGTATATAATCCATTCAAGCTTAGTGTAGTGATATATCATTTGACAACGTCAAATTAAGTTCGCCCCTTAAAACACTATTTGTCAACATCAAAACCTATTTTATGGTGACAAATACTTAGCAAATATATGATGATATTTCCTTTTTAACATATATCCCCATATGTATCACATAGATGGTAATTTGATATTTCTCCAATACTTTGATTAATCACCTTTGATGTTTATGATATTTGCTCTTTCTCCCCCTATTTGGCAACATCAAAAAGAAATTTAAACTCCCCCTAAAATTTTGCATTTATGGTAAAGGATTCTCCCCCTAAAGATTTGCTTTAAAGACTTAGGGAACCTTTTTTACATTTTAGTTTTAGTGCACACAGTATTTAACAACAGAAACATATATATAAGATCATGAAGGATATTACATTCAATGCAAGCAGTAGATCTTTTGTTATTTTTCACCTTATAATCGATTATTGATATCTTCATAATCGATTATTTATGTTCTGTGCTACACCCTCAATCCGGCACACATTTGTTACCCAAAAACATACCAAAAAGCGAAAATAAATTATGCTGGTTTACTTTCGAAAAATAGGTCGTGTTAATTATATCCTATTAAGTCCCGAAAATCATGATAAATTTTTTTTCTTATAATAACTATAAGTAACAACAGCTCCGAGTAATAACAGTGTAACTCGTATATATATATATATATATATATATATATATGCATCATCAGTTAAGATATACAAAAGAACAGTAGACAATATGTCCCTTTAAAAGAAAACTAGTAGAAGTAAAATACTAAAACTCTAAAAACTAGGTAGCGATAATCTGGAAACCATATCACTAAAACTCATGGCCATCAGTAGCCGATAACAGACTACCCAAAAATCGCTACCTCAAAAGAAAGTCTACACCCTAAGCTGGTCAGCGCCTAGTGAAACCCATTGGACAATCCCCTTAAGGAGGGTCCAACATCAGTATCAGGAGAGGGAACTAGGGAATCTACATTCCCATTCTCCTGAGGCTAGGGCTCAGGAGTATCTAAAGGGTGATACTCAGGAGCCTCCTGAGGATCCTCCTCAGGGTCCTCCTCATCATCCTCTCCTTGCCCCTCCGCTACTAAAACAAAAGGCAGTGGAGGAGCCTGAGATGACTGATGGTGCAGGGGCTGTGCAGCTGGGATATGATGATGAATCAGCCCTTGATCCATGAGCGACTGCAAGATCATCCAAGTAGGCGGCAAGGGGATCTGAATCGTCTACACCGTGTGGGTCCTCTCCTGTGGCCCCACCTCTACTGTCCCCCTAAGAGTGCAGATCGGTCCGATGTATGCTGCACTGCTCGCATCGGGGTGAATGACCCATGCATCTGGGTCCTCCCTAAGATCAAACATGAGGGACCGTACCCCCGAGTGAGCTAGCGGCTCCAGTACTGGGTCCATCTGCAAATAAGATACAATATATATACCAAAGCCAGACATTAAAGTCCAGAAAAATAGCAAGGACGAGAAATCAATATTTGAATCCAAAAACGACAACTATATACTTAAACACATACAGCAGATTCATGGAGGCATGTTTCACCAATCATCATCATGCATAAGATTGTACAATATATCAGAATACTAACAGTAAAAAACAAGGGCCTCATGACCAACAGTCAATATTATTTTCAAAACGTATGCATGAACACTTCCACATATATCAACTAACGTTCAGTTATTAATTTTCGGAAATCCCATCACCATTCAAAACGAGCTGATCACGCTCCACAGTCATTGACCCGCAGGCAACAATGAGTAACACCAAAATTGGTAAAAACATAAGCATTTGACTCCCAGGAAATAGCACATGGGCACGCATGTCAGTGGTACTTACGATGTAATCAGTCATACTATATTGTCCACTCAGGGCACAATACGAACACACAACACGTATGACCTCATTGTCCATCAAGGCACAATGTTACATGATCACACAAGTCATCCCCAGGTTTCCTTGCCATCAAGGTCCCCTCATTTCACGGCATGTTTGCCAAAAACATGAAAGCATGAGAAAACAATTTTGTTTTCGTCAGTTTATCTTTGTTGTATCAATATTTCCTTGTTGAAGTATCAATGCTATCAACCACCATAATGGCATAGACTCTTTAAGCCTTTACAACATTTTTCTCAAAAACAGGACACTCAATCCAAAATAGCTTGAACCCAAAATTCCCTAACTGATGCACCACTCTCGGATTTGGATTCAAAAGCATAAAAACGTCTGCAAGCTTACAGAACCACAAAGATTGTCCACAAGCTTACAGGACCAACACACTAACATGGAACCCTAGAATCCCGACGTCTCGGTTTCTAGGTTCCAAACCAAAAATCACATTTCTCTTTAAAACTCAAAAACTAAAACCCAAATCTCCGAAACTTATACAAAGCCTTCGGGATCTGTTTTCCATAAAACAAAACTTGGTTTAAAGACTACCTTTTTCCTTTTCATAGTTTTTCGGTAAAACACAAACTTTGAAATATGGTTCGTAAAAAAAAACTTTTTTCTTGGGTAAAAACACTTATTTTGAACAACATTTCCAAAAACACCTTTTTGCTTCAAAAAGATTCCCTTCATCACTTTAAAAACTATTAAAGTTTCAAAAAAACACTTTCTACCTCAGAACTTTGTTTTTCTCCACTAAAGCCAAACTTTTCCCATTTTACCCCTTTTAAGTCAACAATTTCTTAAAAGGTAAATGTTTATTATTTTCTTATTCCCAGAAGTCAAATTATTTCTTTTCTCTCAAAGTTCCTTGAAAACTCTTGAACATTATTATTTTTCTTTATTCCACGTCCCAAGCTTTTTAAAGCTTTTATATTACACGATTTCGGATCCTAACTGGTGTTAGGTCCTTTAATATAACAATCACCACGACAGGCATATAATTACATCCGTGCACCAATTTCAATGCCATACCATATAATCAAATAAAATCAGGTATTTCAGGCATAAACAGATATAAGCAATTATCCACAGATAAATGAAATCATTTCACAAACAACCAAACACGGATAAATAATTACAATCCAAACACACAATTACAGCACATAGATGTCGGAATTGGAATTCCTCAGGTTTGTCCCCTTACCTCTTGGAGTTCCTCGTGTAGCGACAAATCTCCCGATCTACCCGAACTTTGTCCGATCTCTCGCTCGATTATCCGATAATCACTACACACATACAATCAAGCAATGCATTAACAGAAAACACAAAAATTCTCCCTAATCTTCTACCTCTAGGGTTCGGCCCTGTGCCACTAAAAATATCTAGGGAGCTCCAAAAATTCCCATCTCTTGGACACTACCCTAATTAAGTGAGATAAACCTAGATACAAGCTTAAAACATCAAAATCCAACAAAATCCTACTCACCCACCAAGGGGTAGGATTCGGCCCTTATTCACCATGGGAGCTAGAGAGCTCATTTGGTTTCCAACTCTTGTATTATGAAATAATACCATGAACCTAGATTAAAGAAATTGGTTTGGTATTAAAAGGATTTTTCTACAATTTTTCATGGATTTTTGAAGTTTATGGATCAAAATCCTAATCTCCATGAATCAAGAATTTTAAGAGATGAAAAGAGAGATTGACAGAGCTAGAGGAGAGTTGTTACCTCCTTGATGAACTTCCTTTAGAGAAATCAACTAGAATCACTAAAAATCTTGAAGGTTTCTAAGGTTTCAAGTGAAGAACACTTTGAAGTTTAAGAAGAAAGGAAGAGAAAAGTGATAGGAGAGTGAGAGAGAGGTTTGGCCGAGTGGCCTAAGTGAGGGAGTGAAAGTGAGATATTTTTTTCACCTATGGCAAACTTCTACTTAACCAAAGGACAATTTGGTAATTTCGTCAAAAGACCGAGGGCATCTTGGCCATTTCGCGCCCAGATATTTTGAAAATCATCATGACACTGGCACGAGTCCCTAGGTGACTTGACATTGACGTGACATCAAGATTATCCGTTCGCCGGTCCCGTTCAATCCTTCTACAACTCCAATCGTCTCCCAGTTCGAGTATTCGTCCGAATATTTTATATTATTTTCACTTTTTAACGTCAGGACTGATTTTAGGAAAACTGTAGAGAATCGAATTCTAAGACTAATGGTCTCGTCCGTTAGTCAAGATTAGGTCTTTATAGTAGTAAAACACTACTCTCCGTGAAAACATAGATCGGGCTCGGTTTGAGTTTTAGGCCCAAAATTTAACCGTAGGCTCCTACGATCGCATGGAGCATGAATATGATTTTAGTTTTCCCAAAATCATTTTCTAAAACACAGATAAAAATATAAACTCATTAATCGAGTTTATTGCCCTTAGAAAGCACAAAAAATCGGGGTGTTACATTACTACCCCCTAAAAATAATTTCGTCCTCGAAATTACATACCTGTGAACAGATAGGGATATTGCTCTCTGATCTTGTCCTCACCTTCCCAAGTTGCTTCTCCAGTTGTATCATCCCAAATGACCTTGACTAAGGAGATTTGTTTTCCCTGGAGTTGTCTGATCATCTTATCCTCGATCCTTACAGGTGCAGTCTCATAAGACAGGTTCTCTTTCAAGGGTACTTGATCATGTTCGATTACATGAGATGGATCAGGAATGTATTTCCTTAACTGTGAAACGTGAAAAACATTGTGTAGGTTCGAAAGATGTAAAGCAATTTGGTAAGCTACTGGACCAATACGACGAAGAATTTGGTATGGTCCAATGAATTTAGGAGTGAGTTTTTCGGATTTAATCACCCTACCTACCCCAGTCGTTGGATTGACTCTCAAAAACACATGTTCACCTTCTTGAAATTCGAGAGGTTGTCCTCGCCGATCCGATTAACTTTTCTGCCTGCTCTGAGATGCCCTCATCCTTTCACGAATTTGTCGGACTTTATCAGTTGTCTGTTGCACGACCTCGAGGCCTAGAATCGTACTCTCTCCATCATGATACCAACAAAGAGGCGTCTGATATCTTCTCCCACAAAGTTCCTCATAGGGTGCCATCCCTATGCTCGAGTGATAGCTGTTGTTGTATGTGAATTCAATCAGAGGTAACAGCTCATCCTAACTTCCTTGATTATCCAAGACACACGCTCTTAGTAAATCCTCTAACGATTGAATCGTCCTTTCGGTTTTTCCATCCGTTTGAGGATGATATGCCGAACTTAGGCGTAACTTGGTTCCTACAGCTTGGTGTAAGCTTTCCCAAAACGGGAAGTGAACTTTGGATCTCTATCCGAAACGATACTTGAGGGTATTCCATGGAGTCTAATCACTTCTTTAATATACACCTCAGTTAGTTTCGCTACCGTGTAGTTAGTTTTGACAAGTAAGAAATGTGCCGATTTCATTACCCTATCTATGATTACCCAGATCGAATCAAAATTCCTAGGAGTTCTTGGTAAACTTACTACGAAATCCATTGATATGCTCTCCCACTTCCATTTCGGTATGTCCAGGGATTGTAGCATCCCTCCAGGTCTCTGATGCTCTACTTTTGCTTTCTGGCAAGTCAGACACGATGCGACGTATTCTGCAACTTGTTTCTTCATACCTGGCCACCAGAATCTTTGCGTCAAGTCCTGATACATCTTAGTAGCACCAGGATGAATGCTTAATCCACTCTTGTGGGATTCCTCTAGGATCATCTTTCTCATCTCAAGGTTATTGGGTACACTCGTCCATTGCACCTCAAGATTCCGTCTATTCTCAAACTAAACTCATCAGCCTTACCTTGTTCCATCGGTCCCTTTTTCGCTTAAAGATGTTCGTCCACAGCTTGTTCACGGATTTCTTCCATCAGTCCACTCGAAATCTTGAGCATTCCAAAACTTAGCTTCTTTGGACTTATCTCCATTCCTAAGTTGAGATCATGGAACTCTTCGATCAATTTTAATTCCTTCACCATCAAAGTTGAAATATGAATGGCTTTCTGGCTATAGGCATCTGCTACTACGTTTGCCTTTCCTGGATGGTACTGCAACGTGAAATCGTAGTCCTTTAAAAACTCCATCTATCGCCTCTACCTCATGTTGAGCTCCTTTTGATCGAACAGATACTTTAGACTCTTGTGGTCATTAAAGACATCAAACTTAGCACCATAAAGATGATGTCTCCATATCTTTAGGGCAAAAACCACTGCAGCTAACTCCAGGTTGTGTGTGGGATAGTTCTTCTCATGATTTTTTAATTGCCTTGATGCATATGCCACCACTTTGCGGTGTTGCATCAGCACACAACCTACACCATGATGCGAAGCATCACAGTACACTATGTAGGGTTCACTAGGTTCTGGAAGTATTAACACCGACGAAGTCATCAAAAGTTGCTTAATCTTTTGAAAACTTTCTGCACACTAGTTAGTCCAAATAAAAGGTTGATCCTTCCTCGTAAGTTGAGTTAATGGTGATACAATCTTGGAAAATCCTTCAATGAATCTCCGATAATAATCGGCCAAACCAACAAAACTCCTTATCTCTGTTACGGTCTTTGGCTTTTCCCAAGAAAGTACAACTTCCACTTTAGTAGGGTCAACCGCTATTCCTTCCTTCGTGATGACGTGAACTAAAAATCCAACTTCTTCCAGCCAAAACTCACACTTGGAGAGTTTCGCATACAGCATCTTCTCACGTAAAACTTGAAGAACTTGTCGTAAATGTTCTTCATGTTCCTCACGATTCTTAGAATAAATGAGGATATCGTCGATGAACACCACGACGAACTTATCAAGAAACGGACGAAAAATCTGATTCATGTAGTCCATGAAAATAGCAGGTGCATTCATTACTCCAAAAGGCATCACGAGGTATTCGTAATGTCCGTAACGAGTCCTAAAAGCTGTCTTAGGTATATCCTCAGTTTTTACTCTAATATGATGGTATCCCGTCCTTAAGTTGATCTTCGAGAAAATAGCAGCTCCTCGCAGTTGATCCATCAAATCGTCGATACGCGGTAAAGGACACTTAGCCTTGATCATCACTTTATTCAGCTGACGAAAGTCCACGCAAAGTCTCGAACCTTCGTTTTTCTTCCTTACTAAGAGAACTGGCGCTCCCCACGACGAAACACTTGGCCTAATGAACTGCTTCGACAACTTGTCTTCGACTTGAGCTTTCAACTCAGCGAGCTCAGTAGGTGACATTCGATATGGAGCAATCGATATCGGTCCAGCTCCTGAAATCCGGTCGATGGAGAATTCTATGTCCCTCACAAGTGGCAAACCTGGAACATCGTCTGGAAATACCTCAGGAAACTCTCTTGCAACCGGCATCTTACTCAGCTCGATCTTCCCCTAGACTTCTAAGCTGGATAGAAGCATGTATTCCTGATCTCCTTCTTTCGAAGAAGTTCTAATGCGGTTGGCGGCTAAAAATCCAGAAATCTCGGTACTGGGAAAAACTAGGGTTTTATGTGCACAATCTAATAGGATATGGTTGGAAGATAACCAATCCATGCCTAAAATTACATCTAATTGTATTAAATGCAAGCATATTAGATCAACAAGAAAATGTCTATCCTGAATAACAATAGGACAGTTCAGGCATATAGAATTTACAGTAACAGGTTCAATAGTTGGAGTAGAAACAATCAGATCAAAAGACAGGGAAGAAACAGATAATCCCAAATGTTTCACACAATCCATAGAAATGAACGAATGGGCTGTACCCGAATCAAAAAGTACTTACTGATAAGAGGTTACCGTCTCTGTCGTAAACACCCTGTATGAGATCTTCGGAGTTTGAAGCCTCAGCACCACTCATGGTGTAAACTCTTCCCTTTGCCGTCGACCTTTTGGCTCCACCATTTTTGCCAGCAGCTTGGACTGGGTTCTGTGCTCTGCAGTGCTTGGCAATATGTCCTGGTTGTCCACAATGGAAACAGCTATCGTTCCACACTGAACAGTTGTTCGCCAGATGTGATGGATCCCCACACTTGAAGCACTTTCTCTCTTGGCCTTGACTTCCTTGGCTTCCACCGCCTGATGCACGAGCAACAGGACGGTATGGTTGTTTCTGAAAATTCCTTGGGGATCGAGAATAAGGTTTCTTCTGACTCTGCTTCCCCTTCTGATCATAATGTTGACCCTTGAATCAAGAAGGTCCTCCAACGCTTCCTCTGTTGTCTCTCCCACGTTTCATCAACTTAATTTCTCTACTCTTCTCCATCAGTGCCTGGAATTTCGAATTCCCTGCGACAGCACTGATTCCTTTATCTCATATCTCAGCCCTCTCTCAAAAGCTTCACACTTCCAATCTTCCTCTGGGTTATTCTGGAAGAATCGAAAGTATTTGGCCAATGACTCGAACTTGGCCGCATATTCTCCGACTGTCATATCTCGCTGTTGCAGCCGTAAGAACTCTTGCTCTTTTTCAGCTCTTGCACTCTGTGGAAAATATTTTCCCAAGAAGCGATGCTTGAATAGTCCCCAAGTGATTACTTGGTGATTTTCCGCTAGTAGTTGTCTGATCCTTCTCCACCAGTATTCCGGGTGTCCCATCAGTAGGAAAGTGGCATAGGGCACCTTCAACTCTTCCAGGCTATGGATCAGCTCGAATATTTTCTCAATTTCCTAAATCCATAGATCAGCTTTCTCTGGATCCACATCGCCATGAAATTGCGGTGGATTCTGACGTCTGAAAGTAGTTAGACTTCGGCCCTCAACGGTCTGGTCAGCATGAAGTTGCTCTTGAGCATTATGAGCATTCATGGTTGTGGTCTGAACAATAATAGTCGCGGCCATGTTTGCCATCGCTTGGGCAGCGAAATCCATTTCGAGGGCACCGTCAACATCCTCAGCATGAACATTGACTCCCCTCCCGCGACGACGTCTACGGCCGCGTCCTCATCCAGCCCGAATTCCGATTCCTGGTCCCATATCTGAGCTACAAGGTTTGAATCAGTCAAAATACAACCAGAAACTAAAGCAAAAAGCAGTTATCCACACACATTACTTCCAAGAAGTGTAACACCCCGATTTTTCGTGCTTTCTAAGGACGATAAACTCAATTAATGAGTTTATATTTTTATCTGTGTCTTAGAAAATGATTTTGGGAAAACTAAGATCATAGTCTTGTTTTATAAAATCGTAGGATCTTTCGGTTAAGTTTTGGGTCGAAAACTCAAACGAAAACCGATCTACGTTTTTCAGATGATAGTGTTTTCTACTATCACGACCTAATCTGGACTAACGAACGAAACCATTAGTCTTAGAATATATTCCTCTATCTTTTTTCTAAAATGTGTCCTGACGTCCAAAAATATAAATAATATTTTATATTCGGGCCGATAATCGATCGAGGAGGCGATTCGAGCTGTCTTAGGGTTTTTCGAGACCCACGATCAGATGTTTTTCATACCAAAATTGTATCAAGTTATTTGAGGAATTCATACGAGTGTCGGGACGATTCCAAATATCGGGATGTGAATTGACCAAATTGCCCTTGGTTAATTTTATTACCAATTTACCTTTCCTATTATTAAACTAATAAACTCACAAATATCTACTAAATCCCACCCCTATCTCTTCCCATTTTTCGGTAATCTCTCTCTCTCCTCAACTCACTTCATCTTCTTCTTTTCTCTTCCTTTCTCTTCTTTCTCTTTTCTCCTCAAAATCTCCATTTTTGGAGGTGGAAAGCTTGAGTTTTTGTGGAGCAAACTTCACCAAACTTGGAGTGGATCATCATAAGAGGTAGTAGTTCAACTCTATCTCTCTCAATCTCTCCTTTCTCTCCTCATATTTTCATGATCAAGGATGTTAGGGTTTTGTCCCTAAAATCTTTGAAAATCCATGAAAAATTGTAGGAAAATCGTATCTATACCGAACCAGTTTCTATGGCCTAGGTTCATGACATACTTGTATGATCTAAGAGCTTAGAGCCAAGAAATCCCTCTAGCTATGTTTTCTAGGTAGGGGCCGAAACCCCCTATGTGTGTAGGGTGGGGTTTTGGTTGGTTTTTGATGATCTGATCTGATATCTAGGGCTGTCACACTTAGTTAGGGTGTTATCCAGAAAATGAGAAATTTTGGAGCTCCCTAGCTATTTTTAGTGTAATAGGGCCGAACCCTAGGGGTGGTGCATTAGGAGAAATCTTTGTTTTGTAAGTTAATGCCGATATGTTTTACGTGTATGTAGTGATCGGCAGCGTGTTGGGACGAGAAACAAGTTGATCGGGTGTTCCGAGTTGAACTGGAAGCTACAAGAGGTAAGGGGATAAACCTGAGGAATTCCATTTCCGACAGCTATGTGCTGCATCGGTGTTTGTATTGTATTTGTATTGTATGTTAGTTGATTTCTTGATTGACTGCTGTTGATTGGAATATGCATTGATGTGCTGATGTATTGATGTAACTGTTGATATAGTTGAATGCATGTTATACTTGCTGAATGGTTATATGGATGTAATGTGTGCCCTGCTGTGGGATTTAGGCATTCGAGGACCTATTTTTGATTAGGATCCGACATCGTGTAACTTAAAAGCTTTAAAAGTCTGAAATGTGTTTTGATAAGGAAAAGTGAAGTTTAAAAGCAAATAGGGCATTAGAAACCTTCACTATGTCTTAATTTGATAAGAAAACCCTTTTGAGTAATGTGGTTTCCGAAGTCATACTGAGTTTATTCAAGAAAAATGAGTTTGTGCAAGTTTTGTTTTAAGTTCGTATTTTACCGAAAAACAACGAAAGAAAAAGAGATGGTCTCTGGACCAAGTTTTGTTTTATGGAAAACCGATCCCGATGACCTTGTGTAAGTATCGGAGATTTTGGGTTTTGGTTTTCGAGTTTTCAAGGAAAGTGGTTTTAAAGCTTAAAGCGTAGAAACTAGAAACCGAGACGTCAGGGTTCTAGGGTTCTGCAGAACACGTGGATCAAGGATCCGTGTTAGTTGTGGTCCTATCGGCTTAGGGACAATCTTTGTGGTCCTGTAAGCTTGAGGATGTTTTTATGATCTTGAATCCGGCGTCCTTGACTGGTGCATCGGTTAGGGATGTTGGGATTTGAGTTGTTTTGGACTAAGTGTCCTCTTTTGAGAAAATGTGTTTTGAGGCTTAAAGAGTCTAAGACATTATGGTGGTTGTTAGCGTTGATGCTACAACGAGGAAACATTGATGCGACAAAGATCAATTATCGGAAACTAGATAGGTTTCTCATGCATTAAATGCGGGGCAGACGTGCCGTGAAACGGGGGACCTTGATAAACAGGGAGAACCTGAGATGACTTATTTGTCATGACATTGTGCCTTGATGGACAATGGTGTCATATGTGTTATTGTGCCTTAAGTTGGGCAATATAATATGACCATATTATTCTGGAGTACTTTCGATTGCGCCCCCATGTGAGAATCGCGTAGTGTCATGGGATTCAAAGTACTCGTCCTTGGGCCAAATATTGGTGAAAATCTTTGGAGCCTGATCAGCTCGTTTCGAATGGTGATGGGATTTCCGGAAATCTAGTAATCTAGAGTGGATATTAGTTGAGATATATGGAAGTGCCATGCATACGTTTAGGAGATAACGTGGATTGTGGGGTACGAAGCCCTTGTGCATTTACCGTTATTTGTATCTAATGATATATGCCATGTTATATGATGATTTGCGTGAGTTATAGTATATGAGTCTGTTGTGTGGATTGGGCATATAGTTGTTGTTTATGGATTCATATATTGGTTTCTCACCCTTGCATGTTTTTGGACGGGTTGTCCTTGGATATATATTGTATCATGTTTACAGATGGAGCCAGAGCCGGATCACCTAGCGCACTCCGGGATGTGCGTCCTAGCGTTTGATCGAAGGACAGACCCAGCCGCGTGGGTTATCCACCCAGGGGTGGAAAGTGCGGCGTATACTGGACTAGTTTGCACTGTAAGCGGAACGACGGAGACGGGACCGCGGAAGAGTACTCGGACAGTGGAGACCATCCAGGTGCCTCTCCCTCCCATCGGGCTGATGCTGCAGGCCCTTATGGAGCAGGGTGTGATCGAGTCGGTCGACCCCGCTGCACAGTCCCCGCAGCAACAGCTACCCCAGACACCTCCCCCGCCTTTTGTCTTAGTAGCGGGCGAGCATGTCGTGGAGGATGTGGGGGAGGAGGAGGAGGAGGAAGACCCTGAGGAAGATCCTCAGGAAGACCCGGAGGATCATTCTTCGGATGCTTCCGATCCCCATCCACAGGGGAACGGGAATGTAGGTTCCCAGAGTTCTTCCTCTGGTTCCAGCATTGGACTTCCCTCCGGGGGATTGTCCAATGGTTTCCACTAGTCGGACCAGCTTAGGGTGTAGACCTTTTTTTGAGGCAGTGGTTTTTGGGTAGTCTGTTAACGGCTACTGATGGCCATAGGTTTTAGAGATATGGTTCCAGACTGTCGCTGCCTAGTTTTATAGCTTTTAGAAGTTTAGAGATCATTCGTTCTTTTGTAAAGGGGCTTGTTGTCCATCATATATATATATATATGTATATATACCTTGTTCTAATTATTGTATATGAGTAACCCTGCGTTATCTGGAGTGGTGCTTATACATATTAATGAGAAAAATTTTGTCACGATTTCCAGAATCTGCTTATATAAAAGATGTATTTTTCCGAAAGTAAAACCAGCAAAATGTTATTCAGGGTTTTGAGTTACGAAAGTGGCACTGGGTTTGAGGGTGTCACATTAGTGGTATCAGAGCTGGTCGAGTCTTTCGGGAATCCTTGAGGAATAGGTCTGTTGTGTTTGCTGTTGTGTGATCTCTGTATTCGCGAGGCGAAAGTGATTCGCGTCGCGAGCCCGAGAAGTTTCTTCAGGCATGTTCTCTGTCTCGCGTAGCGAATGGGAAGTCGCGTCGCGAGGCAGGGAGATGATGCTCTGTTTCTCGGGTATGTTCTCTGCGTCGCGTAGCGAAACGGATTTCGCGTCGCGAGGCAGAGGAGGGGAGTTGCATGTTCTCTGGATCGCGTAGCGAACCTAAATTTGCGTCGCGAGCCAGAGAAATAGTGCCCTGTTTCTCAGGTATGTCCTCTGCGTCGCGTGGCGAATTGAGTTCGCGTCGCGAGACAGAGGAGTGGAGTTGTATGGTCTCTGATTCGCGAAGCGAAATGTATTTCGCGTCGCTAGGAAGAGAAGCTTTCTAGATGTGTTCTCTGCATCGCGTGGCGAACGGAATTCGCGACGCGAGGCAGAGGAGTGGTGTCTCGGTAGGACCCCTGCAATCGCGTAGCGAATTGGATTTCGCGTCGCGAAGAAGAGGGCATGTTTTTGTATCGCGAGGCGAATGAACGTTCGCGTCGCGAGGCCGAGAGTTGTGTTCTGTTTCTCTGGCAGGCTTCCTGGATCGCGAGGCGAAGGATCATTCGCGTCGCGAGTCCGAGGAGCTGTTCCTTGACTCTCAAGCAGACTCTCTGGTTCGCGTAGCGAATCTGTTTCGCGTAGCGAGACCAAGGGTTGAGATGTTACTACTCTTGGAAATGTTGTATGTCTATAACTGCTTATGTGCTTTATTTTCTGGTTGCCATTTGACTGAATTTGGGCCTTGTAGGTCAGATATGGAACTAGACATTGGAGCAGAAGCAGGACGTGGACGTGGACGTGGACGTGGACGTGGCCGTGGACGTGGTCGCGGTCGGGGAGCTAGCGCCCAAGCTGAGGATGTTGCTGGAGCAACTGGAATGGATTTTGCTGCTCAGGCAATGGCTAACATGGCTGCGGCTATTGCTGTCCAAACTGCAACCATGAACGCCCACAATGCTCAGGAACAACTTCGTGCTGACCAGGCCGCTGAGGGTCGAAGCTTGACTACTTTCAGGCGTCAGAATCCGCCACAATTTTCTGGTGACGTGGATCCTGAGAAAGCTAATCTTTGGATTCATGAAGTCGAGAAAATTTTTGAGTTGATCCGTAGTCCCGAAGAAGTAAAGGTGCCATATGCCACATTCCTACTGATAGGAGATGCGGAATATTGGTGGAAAGGAACGAAACAACTACTGGAGGCAAATCACGAGGTGATTTCGTGGACGCTGTTTAAGGATCGCTTTTTGGGAAAGTATTTCCCTCAGAGTGCAAGAGCAGAGAAGGAGCAGGAATTCTTGCGACTACAACAGAGAGATATGTCAGTCGGAGAATATGCAGCTAAGTTCGAATCGTTGGCCAAGTATTTCCGTTTCTTTCAGAATAACCCTGAGGAAGAATGGAAATGCGAAGCTTTTGAGAGAGGACTGCGGTATGAGATAAAAGAGTCGGTCCTACCGCAAGGAATTAGAAATTTTCAAGCGCTCGTTGAGAAAAGCAGACAAATAGAACTAATGAAGCGTGGGAGAGACAACAGAGAGAACGTCGGAGGGCCTTTCCGATTCAAGGGTCAATATCAGGACCAGAGAGGGAAACAAGTTCAGAAGAAACCATATTCTCGACCACCTGGGAACTTCCAGAAGCAACCTTATCGACCTGTTGCTCGTGCGTCAGGTAGTGGAGGCCGAGGAGGTCAAAACCAAGATAGGAAGTGTTTTAAGTGCGGAGATCCATCACATTTTGCGAACAACTGTACCGTGAGAAGTGGTCATTGCTACCGTTGTGGACAACCAGGTCACTTTGCCAAGGATTGTAGAGCCCAGAATCCAGTCCAAACTGCGGACAGGAGTGGTGGAGCCAAACGACCGACGGCTAGGGGAAGAGTTTATACCCTGAGTGGTGCTGAGGCTTCGAACTCCGAAGATCTGATACAGGGTGTGGGTGACATAGACGGTAATCTCTTATTAGTGCTCTTTGATTCAGGTGCAACCCATTCATTCATTTCCATGGATTGTGTGAAACGTTTAGAGTTATCTGTTTCTTCCTTGCCATTTGATTTAATTGTTTCTACACCTACTGCTGAACCTGTTGTTGTGAATTCTATATGTCTAAACTGTCCTATTGTTATCCAGGATAGACATTTTCTTGTTGACTTAATATGTTTGCCTTTAATACAGTTAGATGTAATTTTGGGCATGGATTGGTTATCTTCCAACCAGATCCTATTAGATTGTGCACATAAAACCCTAGTTTTTCCTAGTACTGAGATTTCTGGATTTTTAACCGCCAACCATGTTAGAACTTCTTCGAAAGAAGGAGATCCGAAATACGTGCTTTTAACCAACTTAGAAGTCGAGGGGAAGACCGAGCTGAGTCAAATGCCTGTTGTGAGAGATTTTCCCGAGGTGTTTCCAGAGGATGTTCCAGGTTTGCCACCTGTGAGGGACATAGAATTCTCCATCGATCTGATCCCAGGAACCGGACCGATATCGATAGCTGCATATCGAATGTCGCCTACTGAGCTTGTTGAGTTAAAGACACAAGTCGAGGACTTGTTATCGAAGCAGTTCATCAGACCAAGTGTTTCGCCATGGGGAGCGCCGGTTCTCTTAGTGAGAAAGAAGGACGGAGGTTCGAGACTTTGTGTGGACTATCGTCAGCTGAACAAGGTTACGATCAAGAACAAGTATCCGTTGCCTAGGATTGATGACTTGATGGATCAACTGCGAGGAGCTGCTGTTTTCTCGAAGATCGACTTAAGGTCAGGATACCACCAGATTCGAGTGAAAACGGAGGATATACCAAAGACCGCTTTTAGAACTCGTTACGGACATTACGAGTATCTCGTGATGCCTTTTGGAGTGACAAACGCACCTGCTGTTTTCATGGACTACATGAATCGGATTTTTCGTCCGTTTCTTGATAAATTTGTTGTAGTGTTCATAGACGATATTCTGGTTTATTCTAAGAATCGTGAAGAACACGCGGAGCATTTACGGCAAGTCCTTCATGTTTTGCGGGAAAAGATGTTGTATGCGAAACTCTCTAAGTGTGAGTTTTGGCTTGAAGAAGTCGGATTTTTGGGTCATGTTATCACAAAACAAGGAATTTCTGTGGACCCTGCTAAAGTAGAAGCCGTACTTTCTTGGGAAAAACCAAAGACTGTAACCGAGATAAGAAGTTTTGTTGGATTAGCCGGTTACTACCGAAGGTTTATTGAAAGATTCTCTAAGATTGTGTCACCATTGACTCAATTGACGAGGAAAGATCAACCTTTTGTTTGGACTGATCAGTGTGAAGAAAGTTTTCAAAAGATTAAGGAACTTCTGACTACTTCACCAGTGCTGATACTTCCAGAACCGAGTGAACCTTATGAAGTATATTGTGATGCTTCACATCAAGGTCTAGGTTGTGTGCTAATGCAACACCGCAAAGTGGTGGCTTATGCATCACGACAGTTAAAGATTCATGAAAAGAATTATCCCACTCATGACCTAGAATTAGCTGCAGTGGTTTTTGCACTAAAGATATGGAGACACCATCTGTATGGTGCAAAGTTCGATGTCTTCAGTGATCACAAGAGTTTGAAATATCTGTTCGACCAAAAGGAGCTCAATATGAGGCAAAGACGATGGATGGAGTTTTTAAAAGATTACGACTTCACGTTGCAATACCATCCAGGGAAGGCGAACGTCGTGGCAGATGCTTTGAGTCGGAAAGCCGTTCATATTTCAATTATGATGGTGAGAGAATTGAAACTGATTGAAGAGTTTCGTGATCTGAACTTGGGAGTAGAAATAAGTCCTAAGAAACTAAGCTTTGGAATGCTTAAGATCTCTAATGGTTTGATGGAAGAGATACGTGAGCAACAAGCTACTGATGAATCTCTTCAAGAGAAAAGGGTGTTGGTGGAACAAGGGAGAGCTAGTGAGTTTAGTTTGGGAGCGGATGGAATCTTAAGGTGTAATGGACGAGTTTGTGTGCCCAACAACACGGAGATGAGAAAGATGATTCTTGAAGAATCCCATAAGAGTGGAATGAGTATTCATCCTGGTGCAACCAAGATGTATCAGGATATGAAACAAAGATTTTGGTGGCCAGGTATGAAGAAACAAGTTGCAGAATACGTTGCATCGTGTCTAACTTGTCAGAAAGCAAAAGTAGAACATCAGAGACCTGGAGGGATGCTGCAATCCCTAGATGTACCGGAATGGAAATGGGAGAGTATCTCTATGGATTTCGTAGTGAGTTTACCCCGAACACCAAGGAACTTTGATTCGATTTGGGTAATCGTGGATAGGTTGACGAAATCGGCACATTTCTTACCTGTCAAGACAAACTACACAGTAGCAAAGTTGACTGAGGTGTACATAAGAGAGGTAATTAGATTACACGGAATACCCTCGAGTATTGTTTCGGATCGAGATCCGAAGTTTACATCGCGTTTTTGGGAAAGCTTACATCAAGCTTTGGGGACTAAGTTACGTCTAAGTTCAGCATACCATCCCCAGACGGATGGACAAACAGAACGAACGATTCAATCGTTAGAAGATTTGCTAAGAGCTTGTGTGTTGGATAATCGAGGAAGTTGGGATGAACTGTTACCTCTGATTGAATTCACGTATAATAACAGTTATCACTCAAGCATAGGGATGGCACCCTATGAGGCTCTGTATGGGAGGAAGTGTCAAACTCCTCTTTGTTGGTATCAGGATGGAGAGAGTACAATTCTAGGACCCGAGGTTGTGCAAGAGACGACTGATAAAGTCAAACAGATTCGGGAAAGAATGAGGACATCTCAGAGCAGACAGAAGAGTTATTCGGATAAGCGAAGACGACCTCTCGAATTTCAAGAAGGCGATCATGTGTTTCTGAGAGTCAATCCAATGACTGGGGTAGGTCGGGTAATGAAATCCAGAAAACTCACTCCTAAATTCATTGGACCATACCAAATTCTTCGGCGTATTGGTCCAGTAGCGTATCAAATTGCTTTACCTCCTTTTCTTTCAAATTTACATAATGTCTTTCATGTTTCACAATTGAGGAAGTATATTCCTGATCCATCTCATGTAATTGAACCTGATCAAGTACCCTTGAAAGAGAATCTGTCTTATGAGACCGCACCTGTAAGGATTGAGGACAAGAGAGTCAGACAACTGAGGGGAAAACAAATCTCTTTAGTCAAGGTTATTTGGGATGATACAACTGGAGAAGCAACTTGGGAAACTGAGGACAACATCAGAGAGCAATATCCTTATCTGTTCACAGGTATGCAATTTCGAGGACGAAATTATTTTAAGGGGGATAGTAATGTAACACCCCGATTTTTCGTGCTTTCTAAGGACGATAAACTCAATTAATGAGTTTATATTTTTATCTGTGTCTTAGAAAATGATTTTGGGAAAACTAAGATCATAGTCTTGTTTTATAAAATCGTAGGATCTTTCGGTTAAGTTTTGGGTCGAAAACTCAAACGAAAACCGATCTACGTTTTTCAGATGATAGTGTTTTCTACTATCACGACCTAATCTGGACTAACGAACGAAACCATTAGTCTTAGAATATATTCCTCTATCTTTTTCCTAAAATGTGTCCTGACGTCCAAAAATATAAATAATATTTTATATTCGGGCCGATAATCGATCGAGGAGGCGATTCGAGCTGTCTTAGGGTTTTTCGAGACCCACGATCAGATGTTTTTCATACCAAAATTGTATCAAGTTATTTGAGGAATTCATACGAGTGTCGGGACGATTCCAAATATCGGGATGTGAATTGACCAAATTGCCCTTGGTTAATTTTATTACCAATTTACCTTTCCTATTATTAAACTAATAAACTCACAAATATCTAATAAATCCCACCCTTATCTCTTCCCATTTTTCGGTAATCTCTCTCTCTCCTCAACTCACTTCATCTTCTTCTTTTCTCTTCCTTTCTCTTCTTTCTCTTTTCTCCTCAAAATCTCCATTTTTGGAGGTGGAAAGCTTGAGTTTTTGTGGAGCAAACTTCACCAAACTTGGAGTGGATCATCATAAGAGGTAGTAGTTCAACTCTATCTCTCTCAATCTCTCCTTTCTCTCCTCATATTTTCATGATCAAGGATGTTAGGGTTTTGTCCCTAAAATCTTTGAAAATCCATGAAAAATTGTAGGAAAATCGTATCTATACCGAACCAGTTTCTATGGCCTAGGTTCATGACATACTTGTATGATCTAAGAGCTTAGAGCCAAGAAATCCCTCTAGCTATGTTTTCTAGGTAGGGGCCGAAACCCCCCTATGTGTGTAGGGTGGGGTTTTGGTTGGTTTTTGATGATCTGATCCGATATCTAGGGCTGTCACACTTAGTTAGGGTGTTATCCAGAAAATGAGAAATTTTGGAGCTCCCTAGCTATTTTTAGTGTAATAGGGCCGAACCCTAGGGGTGGTGCATTAGGAGAAATCTTTGTTTTGTAAGCTAATGCCGATATGTTTTACGTGTATGTAGTGATCGGCAGCGTGTTGGGACGAGAAACAAGTTGATCGGGTGTTCCGAGTTGAACTGGAAGCTACAAGAGGTAAGGGGATAAACCTGAGGAATTCCATTTCCGACAGCTATGTGCTGCATCGGTGTTTGTATTGTATTTGTATTGTATGTTAGTTGATTTCTTGATTGACTGCTGTTGATTGGAATATGCATTGATGTGCTGATGTATTGATGTAACTGTTGATATAGTTGAATGCATGTTATACTTGCTGAATGGTTATATGGATGTAATGTGTGCCCTGTTGTGGGATTTAGGCATTCGAGGACCTATTTTTGATTAGGATCCGACATCGTGTAACTTAAAAGCTTTAAAAGTCTGAAATGTGTTTTGATAAGGAAAAGTGAAGTTTAAAAGCAAATAGGGCATTAGAAACCTTCACTATGTCTTAATTTGATAAGAAAACCCTTTTGAGTAATGTGGTTTCCGAAGTCATACTGAGTTTATTCAAGAAAAATGAGTTTGTGCAAGTTTTGTTTTAAGTTCGTATTTTACCGAAAAACAACGAAAGAAAAAGAGATGGTCTCTGGACCAAGTTTTGTTTTATGGAAAACCGATCCCGATGACCTTGTGTAAGTATCGGAGATTTTGGGTTTTGGTTTTCGAGTTTTCAAGGAAAGTGGTTTTAAAGCTTAAAGCGTAGAAACTAGAAACCGAGACGTCAGGGTTCTAGGGTTCTGCAGAACACGTGGATCAAGGATCCGTGTTAGTTGTGGTCCTATCGGCTTAGGGACAATCTTTGTGGTCCTGTAAGCTTGAGGATGTTTTTATGATCTTGAATCCGGCGTCCTTGACTGGTGCATCGGTTAGGGATGTTGGGATTTGAGTTGTTTTGGACTAAGTGTCCTCTTTTGAGAAAATGTGTTTTGAGGCTTAAAGAGTCTAAGACATTATGGTGGTTGTTAGCGTTGATGCTACAACGAGGAAACATTGATGCGACAAAGATCAATTATCGGAAACTAGATAGGTTTCTCATGCATTAAATGCGGGGCAGACGTGCCGTGAAACGGGGGACCTTGATAAACAGGGAGAACCTGAGATGACTTATTTGTCATGACATTGTGCCTTGATGGACAATGGTGTCATATGTGTTATTGTGCCTTAAGTTGGGCAATATAATATGACCATATTATTCTGGAGTACTTTCGATTGCGCCCCCATGTGAGAATTGCGTAGTGTCATGGGATTCAAAGTACTCGTCCTTGGGCCAAATATTGGTGAAAATCTTTGGAGCCTGATCAGCTCGTTTCGAATGGTGATGGGATTTCTGGAAATCTAGTAATCTAGAGTGGATATTAGTTGAGATATATGGAAGTGCCATGCATACGTTTAGGAGATAACGTGGATTGTGGGGTACGAAGCCCTTGTGCATTTACCGTTATTTGTATCTAATGATATATGCCATGTTATATGATGATTTGCGTGAGTTATAGTATATGAGTCTGTTGTGTGGATTGGGCATATAGTTGTTGTTTATGGATTCATATATTGGTTTCTCACCCTTGCATGTTTTTGGACGGGTTGTCCTTGGATATATATTGTATCATGTTTACAGATGGAGCCAGAGCCGGATCACCTAGCGCACTCCGGGATGCGCGTCCTAGCGTTTGATCGAAGGACAGACCCAGCCGCGTGGGTTATCCACCCAGGGGTGGAAAGTGCGGCGTATACTGGACCAGTTTGCACTGTAAGCGGAACGACGGAGACGGGACCGCGGAAGAGTACTCGGACAGTGGAGACCATCCAGGTGCCTCTCCCTCCCATCGGGCTGATGCTGCAGGCCCTTATGGAGCAGGGTGTGATCGAGTCGGTCGCCCCCGCTGCACAGTCCCCGCAGCAACAGCTACCCCAGACACCTCCCCCGCCTTTTGTCTTAGTAGCGGGCGAGCATGTCGTGGAGGATGTGGGGGAGGAGGAGGAGGAGGAAGACCCTGAGGAAGATCCTCAGGAAGACCCGGAGGATCATTCTTCGGATGCTTCCGATCCCCATCCACAGGGGAACGGGAATGTAGGTTCCCAGAGTTCTTCCTCTGGTTCCAGCATTGGACTTCCCTCCGGGGGATTGTCCAATGGTTTCCACTAGTCGGACCAGCTTAGGGTGTAGACCTTTTTTTGAGGCAGTGGTTTTTGGGTAGTCTGTTAACGGCTACTGATGGCCATAGGTTTTAGAGATATGGTTCCAGACTGTCGCTGCCTAGTTTTATAGCTTTTAGAAGTTTAGAGATCATTCGTTCTTTTGTAAAGGGACTTGTTGTCCATCATATATATATATATATATATGTATATATACCTTGTTCTAATTATTGTATATGAGTAACCCTGCGTTATCTGGAGTGGTGCTTATACATATTAATGAGAAAAATTTTGTCACGATTTCCAGAATCTACTTATATAAAAGATGTATTTTTCCGAAAGTAAAACCAGCAAAATGTTATTCAGGGTTTTGAGTTACGAAAGTGGCACTGGGTTTGAGGGTGTCACAAGAAGTAATTCAATCAAACCTTAGTCAGAGATCACACAACATCAACACAATAGACCTATTCCCAAAGATTCCCGAAAGACTCCACCTGGCTCTGATACTACTAATGTGACACCCTCAATCTGGCATCACATTTGTTACCCAAAAACATACCAAAAGCGAAAATAAATTATGCTCGTTTACTTTCAGAAAACAGGTTGCGTTAATTATATCCTATTAAGTCCCGAAAATCGTGATAAATTTTTTATCTTATAATAACTATAAGTAACAACAGCTCCGAGTAATAACAGTGTAACTCGTATATAGATATATATATATATGCATCATCAGTTAGGATATACAAAAGAACAGTGGACAACATGTCCCTTTAAAAGAAAACTAGTAGAAGTAAAATACTAAAACTCTAAAATCTAGGTAGCGATAGTCTGAAAACCATATCACTAAAACTCATGGCCATCAGTAGCCGATAACAGACTATCCAAAAATCGCTACCTCAAAAGAAAGTCTACACCCTAAGCTGGTCAGCGCCTAGTGAAACCCACTATTAAACATGAAGGATCTTTCTACTTAATTTGCATTTAATTCCGATCCTTCATATTTTAAGTAAGTTCCAAGACTTAAATTTGAAGGACATTTGAATTTTGAATTTCAAATCTTGGATTAATTTGGCAAGAAGATTATTCAAATATAGAATATGTCAAATTTATTTGAAAGCTTCACTTATTAATTGCAATTTTAATGAATATCCATTTTAAACCTTTGTGATGTATTTAAAGATTTCCATAAATAGACATTTTTGAATTTCAAAGGGTGTGGTCTAATTCTAATTTATGATTTAAAACTTTTAGAATTAAATCTTAATTTATGAGACATATTTTCTAAAGATTTAATTTTCAAATATTAAGCATATTTGGAAATGATCTCTTAATAACATTTTCAAAACAATTAAGGATTCAATACCACTATCATAAAGATTTTCAAGTTTTGAAAGGATGTGGTTTAATTATTCATGATAAGAAAATGATTTTCCAAAATGAATTTATTTAAAGCTTTATATTAATTCCTCAAATAAGATATTTCACTTTTATAAGATAATGAAGAATTATTGTAACTTTCATAACAAGAGAATTTTAAATTTTTTTTTAACCAATAAAGTGATTCTCTTTTTTTATGTCTTTATTCCTTCTAAAATTAGTCTCATTTATTGTATAGGTTAATCAATCACAATCTTTTAGATATTCAAATATAATTCATGTGATAACCTTCAAGATATGTTTAGAATATTTGGGATCATTTAACTTTATGTATATTGAAGGAATTATTCAAAATATATCCTCTTTTGATTAATCAAGATTTGGATTTGATTTTTTTATGTATTTGAAGTATTTTGAATTTTGAATTATTTCTTTTAAGAGAAAGATAATAAGACCAGATTTTGTCTCCTAATAAGATATTAATTAGGGAATTAATTAAGATTTGATTTAACAATATTTTAGGAATATTTTTTTCATTATTATTGTTTTTCGAACAATAATCGATTATGCTTTCTGCAATAATCGATTATGTTGCCTCTGGTTTCTTACCATAGCATAGCTCATTTCCATAATCGATTTCCCTAATCGATTATGAGCTTTCTATTTTGTGGGGAAATATTAGGATTATTATATAATCGATTATGATGCTACTGTTTTTCTCCCTAGTTTTCTCGAGGGACTATAATCGATTATCCTATTCGATTTTCACATTTTCATCGCAAGTGAGATGAGATGATATTTCTATTAGGTCCTACAGCTTCTTTTGAGTAATCCTATCTTTTCAGGAGATTTTTACCCACACAAATAGACATATCATGCTTGAGATAATAATCAACCATATAAGCATCATAAGCACATATATGTATGACATATCATTAATTCTAGCACAAAGTTCTTATGTCATTTTGTATCAATCAAGAGTTTCACATAAGCATGGATTCAACATACCTCCATTAATTAGTTTTCATATTTGAACATGCATAGGAGGTAGAGGGTAGAGTTACCTCATTTTGAGAATTCACAAGACTACTCTTTCTTACCCATTTTTGTTTGATCTTACTCTTGTTTGAGTTGTCCATCAAGAGATTCGTTGCTTCCATTTGTTATTCCACTTTCAGACTTATCAAGCATTCCTCTTGACGATGCTTGGCTTGTGTGACATCATTTCTTGGCATGATCTTGAGGATGACATTCCTTCAATGAGCTTTGCCCTTTCATACAATTACTTTCAATCTCAAAATCATTAGTGACAAGGTAATAATTGTCAAGAGTATTTAAAATGTCCTTGGCACAGTCCCACTCTTTGATTCTCTCATAGGCATCTTCGCGTAAGCAATTTTGGAGAATTTTCATAGCTGTTATTCAAGCAAAAACAATTTTTCTCAAACTCAGTCTGATGCTCTTTGGGTTTAGTATTGGGTCCATAGACTCCAATTTCCCATAAGTCCACATCAATTGACTTCATGTAAAAGTCAATTTTTGCACACCATAAAACAAAATTCTCACCATCAAAGAATGGTGGTTTGTTTATATTAAAACCAAATTTCATAAAGGAAAAGTTTTCAAAAAAGGTTGCTATCAGGGATCTTAACTCTGAGCTGTTAAGCTACAAACCAGAGCCGAAGCTCTGATACAACTTGTTGGCCGTGCAACCAATACCCAAGAGGAGGGTGAATTGGGTTTTACAATAAAAACGAAAACTTTTTGAACAAACAAAAACTCTTTTATAAATAAAGTAGAATTTGCAGCGGAAAAAAATTTGTTTAAATATAATATAAGGAGATAAGGTAAGAATAGCAGGACACAAGTATTTTATCCTGGTTCAGCCACGTACCGCTAGTGGCCTAGTCCAGTCCCCACTCCACCTGTGGGATTTTGTTCCACTATAAAGACTAGCTTAACTGGTGCTTGCAACCGTTTTACAAGACCAAGCTTAACAGGTGCTTGTAACCTTCACAATAACAGAGCACTCCTCACAAACAAGGGATATCACCTCCCCCAGTGAAAGAGCGTCAAATAACCAAAAGCTTAACAGGTCCTTGTAACCTTCCGAGCACTCCTCACAAACCAGGGATATAACCTCCCCCTGTGGCAGAACCTCAACCAAGCTAACAGGTGCTAGTAACCTTCTGATCATTCCTCACAGACCAAGAATATAACCTCCCCAGTGACAGAGCCTCAACCATGCTTAACAGGTGCTGGCAACCTTAGAGCCTCAAGAATGGTTTGAGTCGTTTGACTCTTGCCGATATAATGCACTCATAATAGTGCGGATAAACAACTTGAAGATCAAAGCACAACTATGTGCAACAAATACACTCAAGAACTTATGATAATCAAAGTATAACAATGGCTCGAGTGTTTTTCAAAATAGAAGAGAAAAGAGTAGAAAAAGATTGGTTCAAAGTGTTAGCGTGTTCTCTCTCTCTCTCCCTACTTCTCAAAGGCCCTCAAGATATTTATAAGCTTTGAAATATGGCTGTTAGGAATTTTTAAAAGGAAGTTTTATTAATAAAAACAAATTCCTTTTCTGATAAATCAATTTGAAAAACTAGCCGTTGGTGTAACACCCCGATTTTTCAAGCTTTCTAAAGTCAATAAACTGTGGATATGAGTTTGTATTTTTTCGGAGGGTCTAGAGAGTGAATTAAAATAAACTAAGACCATAGTCACGCTCTACGCTATTATAGGGAGCTACGGTTAAATTTTGAGTTGAAAACTCAAACGGAGCCCAGTTTGCGTTTTTTACTGACAGTAGTATTTTACTACTCAGAAGACCTAATTTTGACTCGTGAATGAGACAGTTAGGCTTAGAATCGAATTTCCTAAATTTTTGCTAAAATTGGTTTCGCGCACAAAAAATCGGAATAATATAAGTTATTCGAGCGGATTCTCAAACCGGGTGACGAACGGAGCGGGATAGGGATTTACCGAGACCCGCTAACGGATAATCTTGAAGTCACATCAGGTCACATCACCTAGGAAGGCGTGCCAGCATCATGATGACATTTGAAAATATCTAGATGCGAAAAGACCAAAAAACCCTGACTTTCTCCATAATTACTATTTACCCTATGAGGAAAAGACCAAATTGCCCTTAAGTGAGAAATTTTGGACATCCTTGTCCCTCCTCATCAAGTGACACCCCCCTCCATGAGCACTTCACCATTTTCTTCTTCATAACTTCATCTTCCTTTTTTTCTCTCCGTTTCTTTAAAAATTTCAAGAACTTTTGTGAAGAAAAGTTGAGAAGCTTATTCATCTTCATCGTCTAGGAGGTATGGAATCCTCATTTGATCTCTTAATCTCCCTATTTCTCCATTGAACCATGTTTTCCAAGCATTGTTCAAGATTAAGCTTCAAACTTCAAAAATCCATAGAAAATTGTAGAAAAATCCTTTTAATGTCAAACCAATTTCTATGAGCTAGTAGCATCATTCACTTTCATCATCTAAGAGCATGTAACCAAAAGATCTCCCTAGCCCATATGGGTATGGTATGGCCGAAACCAATATATTGAAAAAGCTTGAGTTTTTGATTCAATTTTTGAGTAATGAGACTTGTTCTAGTGTTAGGTATACCTAAGTAGCATTCATCAAAGAGATAGGAATTTTTAGACATCTCTAGCTAATTTTTAAAGCAATGGCCGAACCTAGAACAAGGGATTGAGAGAAAATTTATGCTGTTTGATGTTGATGTTTGGAATGATTGTGTGTATGTAGTTGTAGTTGGGTATTCGGACGAGTAATCGGAAGATTCGCGGATCGATCGGGCGACTTTTCACTTTGGAGGAATTCTTCAAGAGGTAAGGCGATATGTGACGTCCCCAAGTCTCACTCGAGGAAATCCCATTATCTTAGAACTCGAATATACTATTAATTATAACTTAACGATTTCGCGCTTATTAAAACAACGATAACACATGAGCAATTTAAATGCGCACAACATTAGAGTAAACACAATGGGATAAACGAAAATACATGCAGTACTGGTATATATACATGGTGGCCCCATCAGTAGGGCTAAGTGATAATACATACGAAAGTACATAAGAAAACGAAAGTACAACATAACATCAAAAGGGACTCAACTCAAGCTCACAGGCTCTCCCCATCCCCTCTCAAAATACATCAAAGATCTCACCTCACATCCTATGACTGACGCACTGGCGACGTCACGTCCTCCATGACGTGAAAGTCAAGAGCTACCCTGTCCTTCCCCATATGTGCGCCTACAAACCCGCAAGGGCACATAGTCTGAGGAAGAACTGGAAAAACCATCCGCCTGTGCCTGGCAGCTCTCAGACAACACTCTGACCTCCAACACTATCCTCTCAGCACAAAGCCTCTACAACTCGTCACTTGAGATGATGCCGGAGCAGCCCACATAAAATCCCTCTCTTGCGAGCTGGGTGGGTGCCACATCTGGGGAAACGAAAGAAACTGGTCCACCTGCCACCCGTGCTCGTCATGGTAGACGATCTCAAGCTCGCCCAGCATCGGGATCGCCGGTGCTTCCTGGAGGAAGGGATGCATCCTCAGGTCCATAATCGGCTCCAACTAACTCGTCGTCTACTCGCAGATCAAAGCGTAACATACAAGAAAATACAGGGAGATAAGATATACAGCACATCTATGACAGGGATGATGCAATGCAAAACATATAGCAAACACAATCATCTCGCAACATCACAACACCACAGTCGTTCCCTAACTAGATACACACATACTCTTTCTATCCATGCCAGCCAGTACTAAACACCCTACTAAGGACAACATCTCGTCCGCATATCGAACACAAGTTGGTTTGTTCCGGTAATCTATTTCGCTCGCCATGACCCCATAAGAGTGCATCACCGTTCATTTGTCCCAGACAAAGAGGGCTAACTGGGCCTCCTCGGAAGATCCACCGGCAACTAGAAAGACTTAGGGTCCAGTCGAGATAGTAGGACGTGCTCAGGACCTCCACGACACGATAGGCGCTACCATATCGGTCTCCTGTGGATACACCTGTGTCCAATATATCCCCAAGATCACGCAGACTTACCCTTTCGTTTTCCGCACTCGCACTTAGTGCACCAACCTCGTCTGCCTCACAGCATACGGCTCACCACTTGGCATCAAATGCATATGCTATGCAAGTCATCCATCTCTCTTGAGCTGATATCGCAACACATGCAAACTTGCTCTTAGCAACATGAGCTCCAAGCTCCATAGGTACACATATGAGCTCCAAGCTCCACTATAATCATACGAGCTCCAACCTCCACTTGTACCCATATGAGCTCCAAGCTCCCATCGTGAACTTATGAGCTCCAAGCTCCACTATACCTCATATCTTAATCATCAGCTCAAACATCCACCACGGGGTCAAAGCCCTAATCATGCTAAGCCTCTGAATCTCATACATACATGCATTTCCAGATATAATGCAACAGTCATCATTTATCAACATGCTCCATAAAGTAATAAATAGCATACATACCAACATGCCGTTATCATCAACATATCATGTATCTCTTGCAAATAACCAATATCATAATTAACAGGTATGCATATATCCACACAAGCACATACTATCATGCATCACAAATCTGCTAACCTGGGGTATCAAATACAATGGTGATAGCCCAAAGTAGACTAAACCTGGGGTTTAAGTACTTTGTCAGGGCTCAACCTCACGTAGGGTTTAGGGTTCCCCCACACACATAAAACATACAACAAAGCTATATGGACTACTCTTGCCTCCCCGACTTGTGTAACTCTTTCTCCCCACCTGATAACAAATCTGGTGACAATCATGAACACAACGAGCACTCCTTTACTCCTCTCCTTGCCTCACAGCCGCAGTCCACCTGCTCCAACGGGTTCGGCACACAACTTCCAAACTTGCCCTAATCATGGAAATAACACATAGACTATAGCATTAACCCTAATACGAAGTTAAAACCATGAAAAGAAGCTTAAACCAAAAGAGAACATTGTATAGGTACAATGTAGGTAGATACAGAACCTCAGCTTACCCTTGACAAATCATGAAAGTAAACCGGTAGAATTGGAGTAGGAGTTGCGCTGATCACAAAAACACGATCGAAATTGGAATCGGACGAACGAACGAATCATAAACCTAAATTAAAGCTTCAACATGTTTTTGTCCCCTATCTCGAGCTCTCTGTGAGTGCTATGAAGTTTTTTAAAAACTCCCCTCGGTGAAAATGATGAAGTATATATAGAAAAAGTTTCCACTGTCCACGCTTTAGCGTTCCAACGCTTGAGCGTTGTCTTCCTCAACACTTGAGCGTTGATGTTTCCTCACTGCTAAGGCATCGCCCATCACGTGCCAGCCGTGATGCGTAACCGACACGTGTCACTTTACGTCCCATCACTGTCAGTCACTGGTCAGAGGGTCCACGCATGAGCATCCAAATCTCTCCACGCTAGAGGGTTATGGGCGATACGGAACCAATGTAGGTAGATACGGAATCTCGGCTTACCCTTGACAAATCATGAAAGTAAACCGGTAGAATTGGAGTAGGAGTTGCGCTGATCATAAAAACACGATCGAAATTGGAATCGGACGAACGAATCACAAACTTAAGATCAAAGCTTCAACATGTTTATGTCCCCTGTCTCGAGCACTCTGTGAGTTTTATGAAGTTTTTTAAAAACTCCCCTCGGTGAAAATGATGAAGTATATATAGAAAAAGTTTCCACTGTCCACGCTTTAGCGTTCCAACGCTTGAGCGTTGTCTTCCTCAACGCTTGAGCGTCGATGTTTCCTCACTGCTAAGGCATCACCCATCACGTGCCAGCCGTGATGCGTAACCGACACGTGTCACTTTACGTCCCATCACTGCCAGTCACTGGTCAGAGGGTCCACGCTTGAGCGTCCAAATCTCTCCATGCTAGAGCGTTATCACGCTTGAGCGTTCCGCTAGTCCACGCTTGAGTGTTCTGCTCCTGATCTTTTGTTCTTTATTCTTCTCTCATCCAATTCATCCCTGCTCTTAACATACTCTCTAAACACACATCCAAGCTATGGAAATAATTATCAATACGCATATAATTATCCAATCTACCTCGATTAAAACTGGGATGTTACATTACCACCCCTCTTAAAGAGAATTTCGTCCCCGAAATTCCTCGTTCATACCTGTAAACAAAGACGGATACTGTTGGCGCATCTGAGCCTCTCTTTCCCACATTGAATCTCCGGTTACCGGGTCCCATTCCACTCTCACCAAAGGAATCTGTTTACCGCGAAGCTCCTTGATCTTTCTATCCACTAGCCGAGTAGGTAAAGCCTCGTATTCAAGGTTCTCTCTTAACGGGATTGATTCGGGCAACATGCGATGGATCAGGGTAATACTTTCTAAGCTGGGATACGTGAAAAACATCATGAAGTCTTGATAAGTTAGGAGGTAAGGCTATCTGGTAAGCTACTGGACCAATTCGGCTAAGAATTTGAAATGGTCCTATAAATTTGGGTGTAAGCTTCCTGGATTGAATTGCCCTGCCGATACCAGTCCTTGAAGTAACTCTTATAAATACATGATCACCCTCCTGGAATTCTGACGGTCTCCTCCGCTTGTCAGCATAACTCTTCTGCCTATCCCTTGCGGTTTTCATCTTTTCCCAGATCAACTTAACTTGTTCCGTCGTCTGTTGTACCAACTCAGGGCCTAACAACTGATTCTCTCTAGTTTCATACCAACACAATGGAGTCCTACACTTTCTCTGTACAAAGCTTCATACGACGCCATTCCAATACTTGAATGATAACTGTTGTTGTAGGTAAACTCAATCAAAGGAAGAAAATCATCCGAACTTCCCGTATGTTCCAACACACATGCTCTTAGCAAATCTTCCAATGATTGAATTGTCCGTTCTGACTGCCCATCCATTTGGGGATGATAAGTATAACTCAACCTTAATTTGGTTCCCAACGCTCCATTCAAGCTTCTCCAGAACCTTGAAGTAAACCTCGGGTCTCGGTTCGAGATAATACTCGACGGTACACCATGCAGACGAACCACCTCCTTGATGTAGATCTGAGTCAGCCTTTCCAGAGAATAATTCTAGTTGATAAGCAAGAAATGAGCACATTTCGTTAACCTATCTATGATGACCCAAATTGCATCACACTTCTTTTGAGTCCTTGGCAACCCAGAAACGAAGTCCATTGCAATACTATCCCACTTCCATTCCGGAACATCCAACGATTGCAACTCCTGCTGGCTTCTGGTGTTCAACCTTCGCCTTTTGACACACCAAACAGGATAGGACATAAGCCACCACTTCCTTCTTCATCCCTGGCCACCAGAATAACTTCTTCAGGTCCTGATACATCTTAGTAGCTCCTGGATGAAAACTCAACTTGCTCTTGTGTGCTTCGTCCAAAATCATATTCTTAACTTCACTATTCTCAGGCACACAGATTCGATCGCCAAACCTGATGAGACCATCTGAACCCCATTTTAACTCGAACATCTGACCTTCCTCGATCGACTGGTTAACCTTCTTAAGGTACTCATTCTCAGCTTGTCTTTTCCAAAGCAGATCCAAGAAATCGCCAGTAACCTCAATCATCCCAAGATTCATCTTATCCTCGACGATTTCTACGTCTAGATTCAGATCTCTAAACTGCTCTAACAACTCTTACTCTCGCACCATCATAGCAAATACGTGTAGGGACTTCCTACTAAGCGCATACGCTACAACATTCGCCTTATCTGGATGGTATTGCAGGTCGAATTCATAGTGCTTTATGAATTCCATCCACCTCCTCTGCCTCATGTTCAACTCTTTCTGGTCGAACAAATACGTTAGGCTCTTATGGTCGGTAAATATGCTGAATTTAGCACCATACAGATAGTGTCTCCATATCTTCAATGTAAACACTATTGCAGCTAGCTTCAAATCATGAGTCGGGTAGTTTCGTTCATGCACTCTCAATTGCCTGGAGGCATATGCCACCACTCTTCCTTCTTGCATGAGGACACAACCCAAACCTTGATATGACGCATCGCAAAACACGTCAAAACCTTCTAAAGGATCCGGCAAAACCAACACCGGCGACGTGGTCAACCTCCGCTTCAGCTCTAAGAAACTTTGTTCACAAGCTTTCGACCACTCGAACGCCTTCCCTTTTCTCGTCAACTGCGTCATAGGCAGTGCAGTCTTAGAGAATCCCTCGATAAACCGCCTGTAGTAGCCCGCCAAACCAAGAAAACCGCGTACTTCGCTCACAGACTTCGAGCTTATTTGCTTAACCACTGCTTCGACCTTAGCAGGATCCACCATGATTCTTTCCTTGTTGATCACGTGTCCTAAAAACTGCACTTCCTCTAGCCAGAATTCACACTTAGATAGCTTCGCATACAATTGCCTATTCTTCAACACCTGTAGCACCATTCGGAGCATTAGTCACACCGAACGGTATAACCAAATACTCGTAATGCACATACCGACTTTGAAAAGCAGTCTTCCGTATATCCTCCTTCCTCATTCTGATTTGATGATAACCAGATCGCAGATTGATCTTGGAAAACCCAGTTGCTCCCCCCAACTGATCCATCAAATCATCTATCCTTGGCAACAGATACCTATTCTTTATCTTCAATTTATTGAGCTGACGATAGTCCACACATAACCTTGAACTTCCATCCTTCTTCTTAATGAACAGTATCAGAGCTCCCCATGGCGACTCACTAGGTCTGATGAATTCCTTGCCTAGCATCTCATCCAACTGTTTCTTCAACTCTGCCTACTCTGCTAGAGACATTCGATAAGGTGTTATCGAAATAGGTCCAGTTCTTGGTACAAGGTCTATGGTAAACTCGATCTCCCTTTCCGGTGGGAGTCTTGGAACATCATTCGGAAATACCTCAGGAAATTCCTGCACAATCGGCAATGCTTCCACGTTCGGAGTTTCCTTTGTTTCTAAGGAAAATAGCACCACGCACTCTCCAGATCTTACATCCTTCGGGATACTTTCATTAGCAGGCGTTAATCCAAATTGCTCAGAAAAACAAATAGTCTTATTTGAACAGTCCAGTATCACATGGTTAGCCGAAAGCCAATCCATGCCTAAAATAACATCGATTTGCTGCATCGGCAGACAGACCAGGTCAACAATGAAATGTCTGTTTTCTATTGTAATAGGGCATTTCAAGCATACAAACAGGGTGGTCAATGAATCACCAGTAGGTGTGGAAACAGTAAAGTCATAGGGTAAAGATGAAACTCGTAACCCTAAATGATCCATGCACTCCATAGAAATAAACAAGTGAGTAGCCCCCGAATCAAACAACACAGATAAGAGCTTGCCCGAAACTAAACACTTACCTTGAATCAGATATGGGCATTGAGAGGATTCAGCTCCCCTCACTGCAAACACTCTTCCTGTAGCTTGTGGTCTCGCCGTCTGTCCAGTCACACCAGACGGTCATGCATTCCCTTGCCTACGGTCCTTAGCCATGTGCCGTTGCTTCCCACATGCATAACAAGTTATGGTCCTCTCGGGCGCTTGAATTTTGTAATCTCGATCCATGTGTGGTCCTCCACACTTAAAACACCCCTGCAACCCCTGTGTTGCACTCGGTCCTTGACTTCCAGCCTCTCCAGCCCTCTGTGCTGGTCTCGGATATGGCCCCGGCCGCTCTGAAATCTTCCACCTCTGCCTCTCTGGTTACTGTGGATAGGTCCTCCGCTATTGGTTGCCACTTCTCTTCTCCTTTCGATGTTCTCAATTGCCAAACACCGATCCATCATGTCTGGAAATACAGAAATCCCCAACGGTACTGTAGCCTTCTAAATATCATATTTCAAACCATCTTCAAACCCGCGGCACATCCACTCCTCGTCTGGATACCGCTAATAGAACTCTGAGAATTTAAGCAGCGCCTCAAACCTTGCTGCATATTCTCCGATTGTCATGTTGCCTTGCTTCAAACCCTAGAATTCTTTGTCTTTTCCCCTCCTGGTCATCCGAGGAAAATACTTCTCCAAGAAATACTCTCAGAACAGCCCCCAAGTTACGGCTCTGCCTTCAGCTCCAAACAATCTCTGTTTCCCTTTCCACTACATCTCTACTCCTCCTACTAACATGAAAGAAGCATAAGAAACCTTCTGAGCTTCGTCACAGTGTGTTGCGGCGAAGATCTTTTCCAATTCTTGAATCCACAACTCTGCCCCCTCGGGATTGTAGTCCCCATTGAACTGAGGAGGTTGTCGCCCCATGAAGGCATCCAGACCAACATCTTCAGTTCTAACATTCCGCTATTGCTGTTGATTCTCACGAGTCAGCTGAATAAGTTGAGCATTCTGTTGCTTTTGTTGTAGCATAGCAGCAGCCATATCCTTCATAGTCCTGAGGGTTTCCAATGACTCAGTAGCTCCATTCCCAGTATGTGAAGCTTCAGCTTCCTGAACTCCATTGGGTCCGGTCCTACCTCTGCCTCTACCTCTTCCTCGAGCCATTGGTTCCTGATTCAAGTAACCGTTAGCTCAGGGTTCAAACATGATAAGTAACATAAGTACATACATCTACTTATCATTCATACAAGCACTACAACAATCGATCACGTTCATACTACCCCGCTAGACACAGTCGTACTCCTTTGCAGAGACGACAAACTTTGCCAATTCGACTCCATAATACCTCACAGTCTTGGTCCCCGACATCCACAGTCCGGATAGGGCCAAACTACTCTGATACCACCTTATGTGATGTCCCCAAGTCCCACTCGAGGAAATCCCATTATTTTAGAACTCAAATATACTATTAATTATAACTTAACGATTTCACGCTTATTAAAACAACGATAACACATGAGCGATTTAAAAACGCACAACATTTGAGTAAACACAATGAGATAAATGAAAATACATGCAGTACTGGTATATATACATGGTGGCCCCATCAGTAGGTCTAAGTGATAATACATACGAAAGTACATAAGAAAATGAAAGTACAACATAACATCAAAAGGGACTCAACTCAAGCTCACAGGCTCTCCCCATCCCCTCTCAAAATACATCAAAAGATCTCACCTCACATCCTGTGACTGACGCACTAGCGACGTCACGTCCTCCATGATGTTAAAATCAAGAGCTACCCTGTCCTTCCCCATATGTGCGCCTATAAACCCGTAGGGGCACATAGTCTGAGGAAGAACTGGACAAAATCATCCGCCTGTGCCTGGCGGCTCTTAGATAACGCTCTGACCTCTGACACTGTCCTCTCAGCACAGAGCCTCTACGACTAGTCACGTGAGATGATGGCGGAGCAGACCCCATAAGATCCTACTCTTGTGGCCTGGGTGGGTGCCACATCTGGGGAAACGGAAGAAACTGGACCACTCCGTACGGTCCCATCATGTCTGCTCGTGGTGGAGTACCGCTTCGGAACAGTAAGCTCACTGGTCCGGTATACACGGTCCGGAATGTAGAGGGGTCCACCTGCCACCCCTGCTCGTTATGGTAGATTATCTCAAGCTCGCCCAACATCGGGATCCTCGATGCTGCCTGGAGGAAGGGATGCATCCTCGGGTCCAAAATCAGCTCCAACTAACTCGTCGTCTACTCACAGATCAAAGCGTAACATACAAGAAAATACAGGGAGATAAGATATACAGCACATCTATGAGAGGGATGATGCCATGCAGAACATATAGAAAACACAAGCATCTTGCAACACATAACACCACAGTCATTCCCTAACTAGATGTACACATACTCTTTCTATGCATACTGGCCGGTACTAAACACCCTACTAAGGGCAACATCTCATCCGCATATCAGACACAAGTTGGTTTGTTCCGGTAATCCGTTCCGCTCGCCGTGACCCATAAGAGTGCATCACCGCTCAACTGTCCTAGACAAAGAGGGTTAACTAGGACTCCTCGGAAGATCCACCGGCAACTGGTCCAGTCGGGATAGTAGGACGTGCCCAGGACCTCTACGACACGATATGCGCTACCATACCGATCTCCTGTGGATACACCTATGTCCAGTATATCCCCAAGATCACGCAGACCTACCATTCCGTTTTTCGCACCCGCACTCGGTGCACCAACCTCGTATGCCTCACAGCATACGGTTCGCCACTTGGCATTAAATGCATATGCTCTGCATGTCATCCATCTCTCTTGAGCTGATATCGCAACACATAAAAACTTGCTCTTAGCAACATGAGGTCCAAGCTCCATAGGTACACATACGAGCTCCAAGCTCCACTATAATCATACGAACTCCAACCTCCACTTGTACCCATATGAGCTCCAAGCTCCCATCATGACCTTATGAGTTCCAAGCTCCACTATACCTCATATCTCAATCATCAGCTCAAACATCCACCACGGGGTCAAAGCCCTAATCATGCTAAGCCTCCGAATCTCATACATACACGCATTTCCAGATATAATGCAATAGTTATCATTTATCAACATGCTCCATAAAGTAATAAATAGCATACATACCAACATGCCATTATTATCAACATATCATGCATCTCTTGCAAATAATCAATATCATAATTAACAGGTATGCATATATCCACAAAAGCACATACTATCATGCATCACATATCTGCTAACCTAGGGTATCAAATACAACGGTGATAGCCCAAAGTAGACTAAACCTGGGGTTTAGGTACTTTGTCAGGGCTCAACCTCACGTAGGGTTTAGGGTTCTCCCACACACATAAAACATACAACAAAGCTATATGGACTACTCTTGCCTCCCCGACTTGTGTAACTCTTTCTCCCCACCTGATAACGAATCTGGTGACAATCACGAACACAACGAGCACTCCTTTGCTCCTCTCCTTGCCTCACAGCCGCAGTCCACCTACCCCAAGAGGTTCTGCACGCAACTTTCAAACTTGCCCTAATCACGGAAATGACACGTAGACTATAGCATTAACCCTAATACGAAGTTAAAACCGTGAAAAGAAGCTTAAACCAAAGGAGAACATTGTATAGGTACAATGTAGGTAGTTATGGAACCTCGGCTTACCCTTGACGAATCACGAAAGTAAATCGGTAGAATTGGAGTAGGAGTTATGCTGATCACGAAAACACGATCGGAATTGGAATCGGACGAACGAACGAGTCACAAACCTAAGATCAAAGCTTCAACCTGTTTCTGTCCCCTGTCTCGAGCTCTCTGTGAGTTCTATGAAGTTTTGTAAAAACTCCCCTCATTGAAAATGATGAAGTATATATAGAAAAAGTTTCCACTGTCCATGCTTTAGCATTGGAATTCTCCACGCTTTAGCGTTCCAACGCTTGAGCGTTGTCTTCCTTAATGCTTGAGCGTTGACGTTTCCACACCGCTAAGGCACCACCCATCACGTGCCAACCGCGACGTGTAACCAACATGTGTCACTTTACGTCCCATCACTGCCAGTCACTGGTCAGAGGGTTCACGCTTCAGCGTCCAAATTTCTCCAAGCTGGAGCGTTATCATGCTTGAGCATTCCGGTAGTGCACGCTTGAGTGTTCTGCTCCTGATCCTTTGTTCTTTATTCTTCTCTCATCCAATTCATCGCTACTCTTATAACATACTCTCTAAACACACTTCCAAGCTATGGAAATAATTATCAATATGCATATAATTACCAAATCTACCTCGATTAAGGTTTCAGAAAATCGGGATGTTACAGGATAAACCTGAGGAATTCAATTTCCGATAGCTGCGTGTTATATTTGTGTATATGGTTTATAATATTTTAAATGTGCTGTGTTGATGTGGAGTGATTTCTTTTATGCTTGCTCATATTTGGTTATGCCTGATTATGCATGATTTTTTGTCGATATGCTTAATTATGGTGGATGATGTTATTTATGCATGCCATGATTGATATTGTGCTGAGGAACCTAACATTGGTTAGGGTTCAAAATAGAGTAAAGTTAAAAGCTTCAAAAAGCTTGGGATGTAAACAAGTAAATAAAAGGATAAGAATTTTTTAAGGAATTAGAAAATAAGAAAGTGAAGTAGATTTGATTAATGAAAATAAAAAGGCATAAGGAAAGAAAAGTGAAAACAATCATAGTTTAAGAAAAGTAAGCTTTCAAGAGGAAAAAGTGCTTTTAGGAATCATCATTAGTTTTAAAGCGGTTAAAGCGAATCATTTCGAGCAAAAGTATTTTCAAGGACTTAGTTCTGGAATCAAGTTTGTTTTAGCCAAGAAAAAGTATTTTCACGAACTACATTTCAATGTTTTAGCAGTGACCAAGGTATTTCAAAAGAAAGAGGTCTTTGACCTAGAGTTTTTCACGAGTTATGTTTTCAAAGCGTTGAGGTTTTACTAAAGTTTGGTTTCAAAAAGAAAAAGAGGTGCTGATAAAGAGTTCTATTTTATGGAAAACCGATCCCAAAGGCTTTGTGTGTAAGCTTCAGAGATTTTGGGTTTTGTTGTAGTATTTTAAGAAAAAAGTTTTTGAAGGCGAACCTAAGAACTGAGACGTCGGGGTTCTAGCGTTCTGCAGAACATGTGGATCAAAGATCCGTGTTAGTAAGGAGGTCCTGTAAGCTTGTGGACAATCGTGTGATCCTGTAGGCTTGTGGACGTTTTGTGTGCTCTAGAATGCAAACTCTAAGATTGGTGCATCGGTTGATGGGTTTTGGGTCAGAGCTGTGTGGACTGTGTGTCCCCTTTTTGGTTTTGGACTATGTATCCTTGGAAAAAGTTGAAAAGACCTAAGAGTCTAAAAGTTGTGGTGGTTGATAGCTTTGAGCTTCAACGAGGAAATAATTGTACGACACAGAAAAACATACGAAAACAAAAGGTTTTCTTATGCATTTGGTTTCGGCAGACGTTGTAACATCCCGATTTTTCAAGCTTTCGAGCTTTTTGTTTTAATTAAACCGTATTTATTCGTTTGTATTTTATTGGAGAGTCTAGAGAGGGAAATAAAATAATCTGAGACCATAGTCGTGCTCTACGCTATCATAGGAAGCTATGGTTAAATTTTGGGTCGAAAACTCAGATGGAGCCCGATCTGCGTTTTACACTGACAGTATGATTTTACTGCTCAAACGACCTAATTTTGACCCGTGAACGAAGCAGTTAGGTTTGTAATTAAATTTCGAACGACTTTGGCTATTTTAAAAATTTTCACAAAAAAATGAAATAAAATGTTTTTTTAGGTGAAATCTTTAATCGGGTAAATAACGGAGCTGATTACGGATTTATCGGGACCTGCTACAAGATAAACCCTATGTCCAATCAAGGACAACTCATCTAGTGAGTCACCTAGTGAGTCATCTAGTGAGTCACCTAGTGAGTCACTAGTGTCATGATGATCAAGTGGTAATGACCATTTTGCCCTCCTAAAGAATTACCTTCTTACCCCTCAAGTTATATCCAAGTGAGACCACTCTTCTCACCTCTCTTTCACGCCAGAATTCTGCTCCCCAAGTGCAGCAACCTTTTCTTTCATTTCTCCCAAAGTTTCTTCATTTTCTTGCTATTTCAAGGAAGGCCAAAGATCAACACAGAATTAAATTGTAAAGGAGAAGTTTGAACTCAAGCAAGTCTTCATTTTTCAAGAGGGTAATTTCTATCTTGATCCATACTCATGATCAATATTCTATGATTTCAATTTTAGTACCTTACCTTCAAAAATTCCTAGAAAATGTTAGAAAAATTCAATGGCCATGAAACCAATTTTTATGAACTTACCTTGATGCATGCTATGACTATCTAGAAGCTTGTCCCAAAAATAAATTTCCTTTCTTCTTACCCTAGGCTTGGCCGAATTACCCAAGGGGTTTAAGAGGGGGTTTTGGTTCATTTTTATATAAAGGAAGCTTGATTATGTTCTAAAGGACCCTAGGTTCTAGTTGGTGAAATTTGGAACACCCTATCCTAGTTTTTTTTGAAGAGGGCCGAACCTATCCTTAAGCAACTAAGAAGATGTTTTAAAAGTTTGACTTATTTTATGATTGTGTGGTGAAGGATTGATAGAGTAAGCGTAGCTCGTTGATTTTTGGAGTGCGTTCGGACCACGTGAGTCGGGGATTCACGGAGTAGTGGGACACTCGAAGAAATTGGAGGGCCCAAATCCTTTTTAGACTACAAAAGGTAAGAGGAGATTGCCTGAGGGATTGTCGATAACTATATGTTATCTATGTATGTTGCGGTTTGTATAAGTTTCAATTGAACTGCGTGGTGGATGTTTAATTTAATTTTCGCTATGATGTTATTTGTCAATAATTACCTGTATGTTTGATTGTTGGTAATTATGTGCTATATGTTGATATATGCTATAACTGTACTATCTGTTGTGATGAGACTGTATTGACTGTATGGATGTTGATTGTTGATTGAGAAGCCTGACAGTGGTCAGTGCTCCATTAATGACTAAGGTAAAAGCTTTTAAAAGTCTTCTCAAGAATGTTCATGTTACTAAAGGAAATTGGAAAGGAAAAGTTAGTAGATGAAAAGAGATATGTTCGAAAAATAATTAATTTTGGGGATGGAGAAAATTACTTGGAAGGAAAAACTAATTTTTTTGACTTGGAATGTTTTTAAACACTAAGATGACGGCAAAAATCATAATTTTATTGGAACGACGATTCCGCCACAAAATGACCCTATTTTGAGAACTACGACGTTAGGAAATTGATTTTCAAGAGAAAAGTAAGTTTTTGGATATTAAAGAAAAAGGATTTTTCATAAACAAGTTTTACTCAATAATATCAAAACCGACGACTTGGATAAGTTGCGGGGATTTTGTTTTAATTTGTGTTTCACTGAACGAAAACGACGATAAACATTGAAACGTGAACCTAGTAAACGAGACGTCGGGTTACTAGTGTTTTGTGATGATGACACGTGGATTTAAGATCCATGTTGTGGTATTGTGGACTTTGTGTCCTGTGGACTTCGCGTCCTGTATACTTTATGATGAACGTTGTTAAAGGTAAACATTGGTTTCTACTACCACGAATCTAGGACTGGTGCATCGGTCTAAGATTTCGTGACTGAACACTCGGACATTGTGTCCTGTGTTGATTATGAAAAGTGTTAAAATATGGTAAATCATGATGGGTCGGTAGCCTTTGAGCTTCGACAGAGAAAGAACGAGCAAAAAGAATAGTGACAAGAAACAAAATGTTTTTACATGCATTAATTGGCAGACGTGCCTATAATTAATCATGATATCTTGGTGGTCAGGATATTCATGTTACTTTGCGTCATTGTGCCATGGTGGACAATGAAAGCCATATTGATGATCACTGTGCCTTGCGTAGGGCAGTGCTGCTATGGTATTACGGCGTGTCCAATGTTGGACAGCCGAGCTTGATCAGCTTGATGAACAAGAAGTTGGGATCTCCGGAGATTAAGTAATAAACTAGATGTTGATTTTGAAGTGTTCATGCATTTTTACAAATGACTATGTTTGACGGGTATGAATCCCTTTTGGCAAGTTACTTAAGCAGAAAAACGTATGGATTGCCATGATGATATATGTGTATATGTGTTTATGTGTTTTACATGTAGTTATCGTCTTTAAATCCATATATTGGTATCTCACTCTTGCATATTCCTGGTTGGCTTTTTCTTGTTGGTATATATTGGTTTCTGTTTATAGATGGATCCGGAGGTGCCCCTTCAGCACTCCAGGGTTCGATCCTTGACCTTTGAGCATGTCGACCATGGTGGCGCCTGGGCAATAAACCCCGGGGCACAGAGCGCCATTTATACAGGACCAGTCCGGGAGGTGGTCGGTACGTTCGGAGGAGGACCACACAGACGTATGCATACAGTAGAGTCCATCGAGGTGCCTTTACCTCCGATGTGGCTCCTACTACAGTTTTTGGCAGACCAGGGAGAGTTGGGGGTGCTTCAAGATTTAGCACAGCCCTTACCAGCAGCGGCACCAGCACCACCCCCAGCCCCAGATGTTGTGGATCCAGTGGTCGATGAGATCGAGGAGGATCCAGAGGAGTTTGTGGAGATAGAGCCGGAGGACTATCCCGTGGATGCTGAGGACGATGCTCCAGACGAGGGAGTGACTTCTGTGACATCTACATCTGCTGTATCTCTAGAGACTGGGGATGATCGACGGGATCTCCCCAACGGGTACCATTAGAGGTTGGCCAGCTGTAGTGAGAGGCTAGAGTTAGAGTAGTGCGTCAGTTGGTTATTCTGGCTACTGAGGGCCAGGAGATTTTGAGTAGTGGTTCCGTTCGAGCGTCACGAGTATTATGCAGTTATTTCTTTGTGTTGTATCTTGTGAATGGCCTATTTATATAAAGGCCCTGTGTATAACTGATAAGGAACTAGTATGTATACGATATTAGATGCATATAGTACTGGATATTGTGTTATGCTATGGGATGGTAGAGTTTTAAAAAAAAAATTTATTTATCACTAAAATTGGAGAGGCGTTCACCAATTAGAAAACTTTATTTTCCGAAAGTAACTAGAAAAAGATTAATAGAGTTTATTTCCTAGAACAGATGGGGTAACAATGTGGCGTCCCAGAAGGGGGTGTCACAGACGTGCCATGGAATGGGGGAGCTTGATGATAGGGAACCCTGTGATGACTTTAAGTCATTGTGTGTCATTGTACCTGGATGGGAAATGAGAAATCCATATAATGTAAAGCATTGTATCCTGTGGTGGTTCGTGTGACATAGTAATAAAATCCATATGATGTGAAGCATTTGTACAGTGTGATATGGTAATGAAATCCATATAGCGTTAAGCATTGTACCCTATGTTGGTCAATGTGATATGGTGATGAAATCCATGTAACGTGAAGCATTGTACCCTATGTTGGTCAGTGTGATATGGTACTGAAATCCATGGTAATGAAATCCATATGATGTGAAGCGTTGCGCCCTATGTTGGACAGCGTGATATTGTAAATACTGTATGCCTCATTTGGCAATTGAGTTTGATCAACTCATTCATAAGGTGATGGGATTTCCGGAAATTAAGAATCAAATGGTAGATGATATATATATGGAAGTGTCATACATACGCTTTAGAAATAACGATGATGGTTGGGTATGAGACCCTTATTTTACTTTCACTATTATGATATTGTGTATTATGCCCATGATGCTTCTGAACCATATTTAGTATATGTGTTCATTTATGAATCTGCTGTTTGTGCATGATGTATATAGTTGTCGTATTTTGAGTTCATATATTGGTTTCTCACCCTTGCCTATACATGTTGGACACCTTGTTATGTTTTTGGATACATACATAGATGTTTATGAACAGTCCTTTGGGTCACTCCGGGACCCTATAGCTTGAGTGCTTAAGGTTGATGACGAAGAGGTATGGATAGTTGAGGACGAGACCCAGTCTCATTGGTACGGCGTATGTTAGGTAGTGCGTCTTTTTTTAGTGTTAGACCAATTTAGGGTTTTCTTTTGAGGTAGTGATTTTGGATAGTCTGTTATCGACTACTGATGGTCATGTTTTTAAAGGTGATTCTCAGACTATCGCTACCTAGTTTTTAAACTTATAGTATTTTACTTCCGTTAGTGTATCTTTTGGAAACGGACGAGTTTTGTCCAAGGTTCCACTATGTACGTTGTTAACTGATGATGTATATATATATATATATATATAATGTTGATCTCGAGTGTTTATTATTTATTATTGTGAGGAGAAAAAAAAATTTATCACGATTTTTCGAGGTAAGTACGATCTAAGTAAAGAAAATCTATTTTCCGAAAGTAAACGAGCAAATCTTTATTTCATACTTTATGTTGTTTTGAGGTTATGAAAGTAACACCAAAAGGAGGGGTGTTACAAGTGGTATCAGAGCTGGTTGAGTCTTTCGAGAACTTTTGGGGAATAAGTCTGTTGTGTTGATGTTGTGTGATCTCTAACTAATGCTTGATTGAATTACTTCTTAGAATTAATGTATGTTGATAAGTGAGCCTATGTTTTGGTGTCTGGTTTCAGTTTGACTGATTTCAATTTTGTAGGTCAAATATGGAACCAGGAACTGAGACTAGAGCTGCACGTGGACGTGGCCGTGGACGTGGTCGCGGAAGAGGAGTTAGTGTTCATGCTGAGGACACCGACGGTGCTAATGGGATGGACTTTGCTGCACAAGCAATGGCGAACATGGCCGCTGCTATTGCTATACAGACTGCTGCAATGACAGCTCACAATGCACAAGAGCAGGCTCGTGCTGAACAGGCAGCTGAGGGTCGAAACCTGACTGCATTCAGATGCCAGAATCCACCACAGTTTCATGGCGATGTGGATCCTGAGAAGGCTGACTTGTGGATCCAAGAGATTGAAAAGATCTTCGAGCTGATTCACAGCCCTGAAGGAGTGAAAGAAACATATGCAACTTTCCTACTGCTAGGAGATGCGGAATACTGGTGGAAAGGAACCAGACAACTGTTAGAGGAAATCAACAGGAAATCACTTGGAATCTGTTTAAACGCCGATTACTACAGAAGTATTTCCCACAAAGTACTAGAGCTGAGAAAGAGCGAGAATTTTTGCGGTTGCAACAGAGGGAGATGTCAGCCGGAGAATATGCGACCAAGTTTGAATCGCTAGCCAAGTATTTTCGATTCTTCCAGAACAATCCCGACGAGGACTGGAAGTGTGAATGTTTCAAAAGAGGTTTGAGGTATGAAATCAAGGAATCATTGTTGCCGGAGGGGATTCGAAATTTACAGGCTTTAGTCGAGAAAAGCAGACAAGTAGAGCTGATGAAGCATGGAAGGACCGACAGAGGGAACGTTGGAGGACCTTCCCACTTTAAGAATCAGTATCAAAACCAGAGAGGAGAACAGAGTCAGAAGAAGCCTTATTCCCGACCCCCAGGGAATGATTAGAACCGACAACAATATCATCCTGTTGCTTACACATTAGGCAGTGGAGGCCAGAGGGATCACAATCAGGGCCAAGAGCGAAAATGTTTCAAGTGTGGAGATCCATCCCACATAGCCAACAACTGCTCTGTGCGGAGTCCTAGATGTTTTACTTGTGGGCAAATAGGGCACATAGCAATATACTGCAAGGCACAAGGATCTGTCCCAACTGCCAATAATGACATTGGAACCAAAATACCGACGATAAAGGGAAGAGTTTACACCATGAATGGTGCTGGGGCTTCGAATTCCGATAATCTCATATAAGGTAGTTGCTACACGGACGGTAATCTCTTAACCATACTTTTTGATTCGGGAACAACTTATTCTTTTGTTGCGATGGATTATGTACAACGTTTAGAATTGCCTGTTTATACCTTGCTATATAAGCGTTTGTACCCATATTCCTGTATAATCCTTAGTGTATTAGACATTCGAGGGGTTAGCTGAATAGTATCCATTGGTCTGGATATCTTCGTAGTATTTCATTGAAAGGTTTGTTATGACTATTTCTTGAGTTATAACACGAACAAATTCTTGATACTGGAAGTTTCTTGATGAAACTTAGTCTAACCACTTAATTTTACTTTTGGTAAATGTGATCCAGTCTGATTTCGATCAAACTATTCATCTTTTGATTCCCTAATTCGTTGGGAGATTCTTGTGAAAAAAGGGACTTTATTAGAGTCATGGTCGTAAACATGTATTAGCTATGCAATCTTACACTCATGAACCTACTGAAGAATCTTTTTGCATAATGGATATTCCTTTATTCTTTTCGGGATGGTCAAATTTATTCTACATACTTTCTTGTGAGAATTAAGAAGTCCTGTCTAGTTTTGAGTCACGAAATTTTTAGTGGGGTAGTAATGTAACGCCCCAATTTTTCAAGCTTTCTTAAGTCAATAAACTGTGGATATGAGTTTGTATTTTTTCGGAGGGTCTAGAGAGTGAATTAAAATAAACTGAGACCATAGTCACGCTCTATGTTATCATAGGGAGTTATGGTTAGATTTTGGGTTAAAAACTCAAATAGAGCTCGGTCTGCGTTTTTCACTGACAGTAGTATTTTACTACACTGAAGACCTAATTTTGACTTGTGAATGAGACAGTTAGGCTTAGAATCGAATTTCCAACCTTTTTGCTAAAATTGGTTTCGCGCACTAAAAATCGGAATAATATAAGTTATTCGAGCGGATTCTCAAACTGGGTGACGAACGGAGCTAGATAGGGATTTACTGGGACCCGCTAACGGATAATCTTGAAGTCACATTAGGTCACATCACCTAGGAAGGTGTGCCAGCATCATGATGACATTTGAAAATATTTGGACACGAAAACACCAAAATGCCCCTGACTTTCTCCATAATTACCATTTACCCTATGAGGAAAAGACCAAATTGCCCTTATGTGAGAAATTTTGGACATCCTTGTCCCTCCTCATCAAGTCACATGCCCCCCCTCCATGAGCACTTCATCATTTTCTTCTTCATAACTTCATCTTCTTCCTTTCTTTCTCTCCATTTCTTTAAGAAATTTCAAGAACTTTTGTGAAGAAAAGTTGAGAAGCTCATTCATCTTCATCATCTAGGAGGTATGAAATCCTCAATTTATCTCTTCGTCTTCCTATTTCTCCATTGAAACCATGTTTTCCAAGCTTTGTTCAAGATTAAGCTTCAAACTTCAAAAATCCATAGAAAATTGTAGAAAAATTCTTTTAATGTCAAACCAATTTCTATGAGCTAGTAGCATCATTCTCTTTCATTATCCAAGAGCATGTAACCAAAAGATCTCCCTAGCCCATATGGGTATGGTATGGCCGGAACCTATATATTGAAAAAGCTTGAGTTTTTGATTCAATTTTTGAGTGATGAGACTTGTTCTAATGTTAGATATACGTAAGGATCATTCATCAAAGAGATAGGAATTTTCAGTCATCTCTAGCTAATTTTTAGAGCAATGGTCGAACCTAGAACAAGAGATTTAGGGAAAATTTATGTTGTTTGATGTTTATGTTTGGAATGATTGTGTGTATGTAGTTGTTATTGGGTATTCGAAAGAGTAATCGGGAGATTCGCGGATCGATCGGGCGACTTTTCACTTCGGAGGAATTCTTCAAGTGGTAAGGGGATAAACCTGAGGAATTCAATTTCCGACAGCTGCGTGCTATATTTTAAATGTTGTGTTGATGTGGAGTGATTTATTTTATGC